>SNQJ01S0038313.1:19443-35800 GCA_010110895.2 Picea sitchensis | reverse complement strand
ACTTTCCTTATTTTAGGGTTAACCCACTTCTAATTTCTCTATTAAATTTATTATTGAATTAATTTATTTTGTATCCACTTTGAATTATAGTACACTCATCACTTCACTTCATTATTTACCTTTTAAAATCTCTTAAACCAGTTTGACTACTTTGACCTTTTGGGGCTTCTAGATGACATATGAAGGTCCTCCAACTTCGTAAGGCCATAACTCTCAAACCATGAGGAGTTATGTGACGTTCCACATACCACCAGAAATGGAATGACATGTACTATCCATATAGAATAGTATTACCTGAAAATATATCAAAACTCATACCATTATCCATCAAACAAACTTGGGTCCATTACCCAAACTTGGGTTCTCGAACTTCTCATGGCCATAACTCTCTAACCGTGAGGAGTTATGTGACATTCCAAATACCACCGGAAATGGCATAAAAAGAACTATCCATCTAGGATATTTTCACTGACAAATTCACTAGAGTTCATCTCATTATTCCACAAATAATCATGGGTTCTCTAACCATACTTCTAGGATAACTCAATCCGCAAAGCGTCTTCCCGTGAGGGCTTTTACCATAAGGGGACCACTTTGGAGTTCATCTATTTCTACTTATTATCAACCATGACAAGACAATAATGAGTCATATTTACATAAAAAAATATTGGGTCCATTACCCAACCTTTGTGCTATGGGGATTTCTTCAAAGGTTGACATCAATGACAACCAACCTTAATCAACACCTAATTCCTCATTATGCTATGTTATAGTTTTATGTTGAGAGTTCCCAGAGGAGGAAGAGATTCGACTTCTATTATTTTTTGGATTTCTGGAGGAAACCACCACCATTGATCGGTTTCAGTGTTGAGAGACATACCCTATCCCATCAGAGATACCATCTAGGTATTTCACCGTGCTATTCAGGAGTATCTAGTTTGCAGTGTGGTGCAACTCAGCTAGTGAGGGCGCAAGGTCAGATAGAGGGTTTATGTAGATGCACGAGATCAGAGATCAGATTGTAGTTTCCTTCCAACCTAGTTGAGATCCATTCAGGGCACATAGATTGAGCCATTTTCCATCAGATTCAGACAGTGGAATCCTTCAGAGCGCATCATTCAACTATCTACGGTGCAACTCTTTTGGAAGGAAAGTTGGGGTTATAGACGAAGCATAAGAGAATATCTGGGGAAACCCTTCCGACCCAGTTCCACATTTGTTGGGGCGAACATTTTGAGTCCTATAGCAGTCGATTCCGTTGGTGGAATCATTGGGGTGCATCCAGAGAGCCTAGGAGGTGCACAGACCCGAAGGGGATGAGATCTAGAGGAAAAGTCTTCCATCCAATAGTCACCAGGATCAGTCTAGAGGCCATAGCACTTCTATTGGGACAATTTCCAGCTCATTTTGATGGGTATAGTCTTCCAGACGAGTTTCCCTCTCTGTAGAGGTTACCATGCTTCTCCATAACCGTTGATTTTTTCCGATCTATCCATGCATGCATCAGATCTGCCTTCATTTTTTTATCACATGTATTTAATGTTATTTGTTTGTATTCCAGTGACGATCCATGAGATCTAACTAATGACTATTTCCTATATTTCCAGTATTTCATTGTATTTCCCTCCTTAAATCTCATAATACATATTATTGGGCAGTTGTTGTTCCTTATTTCCGCATGCATAATATATATATTGTTTAAATTATAATGTATAACATGCACATGCAACAACCACGAAACATCTCAGGGACATAACTAAAATGCATCCAGAAACCCCCAGAGTATCAGATCTGAAGATAAAACGCATCCAAAACCCCCCAGAGTATCATATCTGTGAGACAAAACACTAGATCAACAGTAGATATCCAGATCTGTTGGATCAAGGATATTTTAGAAAAAATCCATATCCCAGTCCTTCTGATTGGCTTCCTCCTCTGTCACTGAAGCAAGGGAATATTCCTAGGAGGTATCATATCTCCTTGAAGCCTCTGAATCTTCGATCTAGCCTCCTCAACTCATGGCACATGTATGTCAGTCTAGGAAGACGTCTCTCTCTCCCATTTGAATATGAAAGTCTCTAGGCCATTAACTCTCTCTGAGACCAAGATCACTTTGAGTCTCCATGCTCCCTCTGAAGCTTGACTCCCTCTAAGTCTATATAATCTATGGATCCATATTCTCACTCTATCTGTGATGATTTCCTTCGAAGTCTCCTATGAATGGTCATGGGGAGGCTACTCCTCCCTACTAGATCTTGAGGGTTGACTCCCTCTGAACTCTAGCTCCTTCTGAGTGGGTACTTGGTGGGTCCGCCTGCCTCACCACTGGTGGATCCATTTACTCCTCATTATATGGATCATCAATGCTATATATCTTTGCATCTTGCAAAGTGTCACGGGACCATGCTAGTCTCTTCCTGGTTACTGCAACGATTCTAGGTAGGCCCTTTTGGCTCTACTAACTCTTCCTGATTATATGAAGAGTGATCAACTGAACTAGAAGGATCTGTTCAATCATATTTGGAGCCTTCTGCTCCTTAGAATCAATTTCCATATGAGATACTCCATATCTCACAAAAGTTCCCTTCTTGCCAGAAGGTTTTAACTTCGTCCTCTTTTTCTTCGATACATGGATGTATACTGTCATGTATACAACTTCGTGTTTGGATAGTCTACTCCATGTCTCAAACTAGATACTATCTAATATGTTTCCTCCTGCAACTGTCATATAGCTTCCCTTAGAGTTATCACTTGTGACCTACCCGAAACAAGACCAACAACAAGGGAAAACAATAGAAAAGAATAATAGTCTTATAAAAACAATAAAAACAATAACGAGAATAATCGTTACAGTAGCTCCTTCTCAGATCTATCACTTGTGACCTTCCTGGAACAAGAGCCAAAATAAAAAATACAATAATAAGAAATAGGATCAACACTCTTCTAGTGTTGTGACCAATAATTCCTCCATGGTAACCTTCCTAGAACAAGAAAACAAGAACAACAATATTTCCATGGTAACCTCCATGGAATTTGCAAGATAACCTGATCGAGACAAGAGAAACAAGAGAAAATGTATTGGAATATAATAAAATTTTCATAAGAACATATCTATGCTAACAAGAATAAAAGACAATTTCATGGTAATCAACATATCATTACCAAAGTGACCTTTCTGGAAGAAAAACAAGAAGTGTCTCCTAGAGGAGATGTTAGTTCATATCACAAACAAGTACAGTAAGCATTCACATGCTACGAAGTATTCATTGTATCTAGTAGTGATAAAACCTTTGAAGTGTTGTTTTCACAACTATAGTGTTTACTTGTAATGTATCAATTATCAAACTTGATATGTGCAAATTGGAAACTTATCAATTTAATCAATCAAACCTGGAACCTGGATTCTTATCTTCAAGAATGATTTTTGTTTCTTTTCTTCCGAGTCTCCTTCACTCAAGATGAAAAGTATTCTCTCCAACCTGTCCCTTGTACTAGGACAATATGATATCTTGACATAAATCTTAGTTAGGGAATATATGCAAGTAAATTCAAAAATCTCAACCTTAATCAATCTAATCTTTGACTAGAGTCAGCTTATAACTTTAACTTTGACCAAAGTTTAGTATGATAATAATAACTTCAATAGATCAAAATACAAATAGATGTTCATAAGGTCACAATAATTCCATAACAACTATAGGCATATCAAAATAATCAAACCTAGAGTACGTTGTTCCTATGAATGTGTTGGATCTGAGATCCCTCTGGATCTACAATTATTGATTGGACAAAAGATCCCTTCTCCTACAAATACCCTTAAGATAATGATATAGTTTAAACACATACAGGAACATACCTCCAACAGGAGCGATAAACAATGACAAGCAAAAATGAATCCTAAAACTTCAAGGTGCTTCAACTTGCAATATGAAGGCATCTATGGATGCACTAGGGTAAAGCGCACTAGGAAAACAAAAAATTAGGCCCAATGTTTCACAAAAACTTCACTAGTCCAGAGGAACTGCAACTAGTACTGCAGTTGGTGCTGCAACTGGTGCTACAAATGACACTACAACTGGTGCGAAGCAACTGGCACGAAGCAACTGGGATGAAGCAACTGGCATGAGGCAACTGACATGAAGTAATTGGTACAAAGAAACTAGAACTGCAACTGTAACTGGTACTGCAATTACAATTGGCACTACAGACCTAGGGTTTTATGAGGAAACCCTAATTTTTAATTTCAGAATTTTGGAGATCTGATCCGGGGGAAAGGTGCGCCCTACTTAGCAAACCTTGTTGAAGGGTTCAATAAGTGCTCAATGAATTTGACAATGGGGGAAACTGAGGATATTCCTTTCAAAAATTATACTCTTATGAAGGAAACCAACTCCGATACCATGTTAAAATTTTGGTGTGCTTGTTTAACCATAGACAATATCACACTATTGTCACCCAACCATAGGCACAAATGCCACCCCCGAGCACTTTAACCTTTACTTAGAATAATTTCGGCAAGTCTACTCCAAAACCAACAGATAAAACCTAGCCACAATACTGCTACAACAACAACACAATAATCATACAAGGATAGTGTACCTTATACCAAGAGAAGCACAAGAGAGATACCAAAAAGACTATTGCACTATTCCTCCAGTCTTGCGCCATCTCTTGCTGCAACTGCTGCTCTTCAAACTTGCGTCGTAGCTGCCACTGCAGTTCCTCCTTAGACTTGAACACTTTATAAGTGAGTGTGTCCAAACGAGCTAGGCACCTGCCTATTTATATTGTCATGTCCAATTGACTAGGGTCAAATTCTCCTTATGGATGCATCTATTACTTTATTATTATTTCTCTTGAGGTTGACTTCTCTCCTAGGGTTTTCTAACATCCGTTTCAAGGTTCTATTGCTTCCAAAATATTCTATTCTAATTCAAAGGTTGCACTTGGAGGTTAATACCTCATGCAACTACCAAAACATCAACAAGATAACCTTCCTGGTATAACAATTGTTTCAATTTAGGAGAGTTAAGTATGCATTTTTTTTATATTATTTATGTGTTGGTTGTCTTCTTTTACCACTTGGTTGCTTGAGATGAGCACGTGAGAAATTAGTGGGGGGAGTTGACTTGAAAAATCTCACCCATGTGGAGTATGAAAATTTCACAAATATAAGATTTATTGAAAATTTGGAAATTTCGGCTCTTACTAGAGGCTTCCCAGATCTAATCCTTGCAAATTTTTAGCCTTAGGGCTGATCTGAAGTATTTAATTACAACAATGAGAAACAAGAAATACCTCACTTCCTTTGAGTCCAAATTGCTTGGCAACTCAAAAGAAAAGACACAAAACAAGTGTGTTTCAATGCCAACAAGTTAGAGCCATTAGGGCACACTTTTCCAAACATATACTAGATCTAAAAAATTACTTTATTACAACATATTTTACAGCAATGAAATTTTCTCTCTTATTTTCAAGTTATATGTTAAATCACTTTCAGCCCTATGCTATGTCAAATCAACATGGACAATAGGTGTTCCAAATTAACCAATCAAGAAGACAATTTAAGATGAAAATCAAATATGCTATTACACAATTTTGAATTGCTGAAAATTTCATATATGTATATAGAAGAAATGAAGTGCTGAAAATTTCATATATGTGGTGAGTTGTGCAATGGTTGGAGTATTTGTACAGTAACCCAAGTGGAAGAAGTGAAAATATTGCTTCGAATGGTGCCCATATGGGCAACAACTATAATATATACATCAACGAGAATATTGCTTCGAATGGTGCCCATATGGGCAACAACTATAATGAGAAAATTGAAACGAAATGAGAAGGGATTGTCCGAGTTGCAACGAATGGGTATAGGTAAGTTATTCACCATGTTTTCCATGGTGTGTGCTGCACTTCTTGAAATAAAACGGTTGCAAGTTGCGAAGAGTCACAACCTGGTTCATGATGCTGACACACCAGTTCCTTTGAGCATTTTGTGGCAGATACCACAGTATGTATTGTTAGGCATTACAGAGACATTTGTACTGGCATGGCAGATGGAATTCTTCTACGAAGAGGCACTTGATGCCATGCACACCCTTTGCAGTGCTATGTCCCATCTTAGTACGACATTCGGTAACTATTTTAGTTTTCTCTTAGTTATTATTGTAATTCTTGTCACCACCAGAGGAGGGAATGTGGGATGGATACCCAATAACTTGAATGAAGGCCACCTGGACTACTACTTTTGGTTGTGGGCTTGAGTTTGCTCAATTTGGTTGCATATGTTGTTGATGCTGATAGATAAAGAAGTAAACATGTAGCCCATCAGATCAAGGATGTTTTAATTTGAATACAATCTTAATAGTCAATGTATGGTAACCTCTGTCTGGCCAAGTTTCTTAAAGCGATAAGAAATCTTGAGCAGTTATAAAAAAACAGCCCCATGGCTCCATGGGTATTGTCAAAAAGCTTATAAATCTTGACCAATTATAAATAAACAACCCCATGGCTCCATGGGTATGGTAAAAAATCAAGTTACATGGCTAATAAGGGTTTTGCTTCCGTTCCATAATAATGTGATCTATGATTTTGTTTTGGAAATCATAATATTTTCAGTTGTTAATGTTGTTCATATTTCTCCTTAATTAATATTCTCAATAATGTATTAAGAATACCCAATAATGTATTAAGAACTATTAAGAATACCCAATAATGTATTAAGAATGGGTAGACACATGTCAACACACATCAAGTGTACTTGTCCATGAGGTGGCTACGTGACAACAAAAAGTCTAACACACACCAATACATACCAAGTGCTCAACTCATTATTTAAATGCAAATAATTCACAGATGACTAATCACTAGGTAACTAGTGAACACCACTTTATAAATAGAACCACTAAAAATAGAAAATCTTTTGGGGCTTTGTCAAAATGTTGGTGTGAACCTACAAGAATGTAACCCAAGACCAGTGCTCTCTTTTGTAATTTGTCTCTCAAGAAATGATATTGAATAACAATGTGCTTGGAGCAATCATGGAAGACTAAATTCTTAGAGAGTTTGATGCAACTCTAATTATCATAGTGAACAACATTGGCCCCAACATCTCATGGATCAACTCTGCTACCAACTTGTGAAGCCAAATAGCTTCACAACTTACTAAAAACGCTTGCATTTACCATGCTTCTACTAAACTAAATGCAACTACCACATGTTTCATGTGGAACCAATAAATCATCCATGTGCTGAAACTAAAACAATAGCCAATAGTCAATAGATGAAACGAAAAATGTTAAGAAAGACTAATCAAACTTCAAATTTTTGAAAACTAGAAACTTAGGAGTATAGATCAGGAATTTAGACACTACATATCAGAGTTTTAGATCAATCTAGCATGGGACATAGAGTAGATATAAGAAATACTAAATTTACAAATTAAAACCAACAAGCTATAAATCTATAGAAGCAATAGCGTAGTTCTCATTATCACTAAAAGAATAACTATAAATGACTACTTTTCTATTAATGCATCATCCATCTCTTTTTATAGAATATAGAGGGTCCATGCATGAAAATGTGTAAAAAGTATAATTCCCTAGTAATGTGTCCCATATGTGCAAAGAATATGTAGACACATTTCAATACACCCCAAGCACACTCCTCCATGTGGTGGACACATGCCAAGCACTCCTCTATGTGACTCCTCAAGTAATGTGCCCTACATGTACCAAGAATAGGTAAACACATGCAAATGCACATCATCACTAGTGAACTAGTCAACTCTAATATATAAATAGATAGAATTGTTGAAACGGATAGGAAGAAATATAAAGCATGGAAAATTAAATTGTTTAAAGTGGGGATTATAGGCCTATTTCTTTATGCAACCTGTGTTACAAAATTATCACAAAGATTATAGAAAACAGGTTAAAGCCTATATTGTCCAGATCACTTTCAGAAGAGAAGTTGGGGTTTTTGAGAGGTCGTTGGATCCAAGATGCTATTGGGACGGTACGTGAATGCCTCCATAATATAAAAAGAAAGAACTTAAAATTTCTGGTTCTGAAATTGGATCTTCAGAAGGCCTACGATTGTATAAATTGGGATCTTTTAAGGATGATATTAATCCAAATTGGTCTGGGTATTGGGATGACTAATTGGATTATGAGTTGTGTCGTTTCTTCGTCTTTTGTTGTTTTATTAAATGGGGAGGCCACTGAATTCTTCAAAAGTGGCAGAGGACTCTACCAAGGATGCCCTTTATCACCTCTATTATTTATTTTGGTTATGGAAGGTCTCAACCATCTACTAAAAGAGGGTCAGAACGATGGTTTGTTGAATGGTATAAAAGTCTCCAGAACTATTAAAATTCTTCATATTTTGTTTGTAGATGATGTCATTATTATGTCAAATTCTATATTAAGTGAATGGTGGGAGATTGATAAGATCATTAAACTGTTTTTTTCAACATCTGGTCTTAAGGTAAATGAAACAAAATGTTTGGTCCTCCATGAAGGACTGCCGGCTTTGGATTTAGCTCCTTACATAACTTTTATTCCTTTTACTTTCTCTGATCTCTCTGTTGGTTTTAAATATCTTGGCTATCACTTGAAAACCGGGATGCAACGTGTTGAATATTGGACCTAGATGTTGTAGAACGTGGAAAAAAAGATAGGCAATTGGTGCTATAGGTGGCTATCTTTGGGAGGGTGCCTTACCTTATTGAAGTCTGTTTTAAAAAGCCAACCAGTGTACTGGATGCCTCTGGAGATCATCCCTTTTATTGTGTTAAATAATTTGAGAAAAATTGTGTTCAATTTTCCTTGGAAGGGAAACAATGAATCAAAACATTATCATCTCTGCAAGTGGGAACTTTTCACACTTCCAAAAAAAATATGGAGGATGGGGTCTGCGAAATATTTTTGATTTCAACAAGGACTTGGCTGCAAATTCTCTTTGGAATGTATTAATGCGTGATGGTATTTGGCATACAGTGATTATTGATAAGTACCTTCCCCACACTATGGTTAAAAACTGGTTCATATCTCCTACTTTCCACCTGAATATGACATCCATATTTTGGAAAGGTTTACTGAAATCAGTCAATTTGATCACACATTGGTTAAGTTGGTCGTCGGGTTCGGGTCATCTCATTGCTCTTGGTAGAGACAGGATCTTAGAAATGGGTGATAAGTATTTCATCTCTTTAAATCTTCTATTTGAATTAAAAGGCACAATATCACCTCTCTCTTGCAGGTGAGGAGGCTCACGTGCCATCACTCCTCCTCCATGTGGATCTCCAGTACCGAATTAGGCCTTTCAAGAGTTTTAGAATATGAATAGAACTAGTTTCAGAGGGCCATTATCGACTTAGGTGCATATCTCCAAGATAGAGAAGACAAACTTTTGTGGACTGGAGGCGATAATTTAGGAATCCTCACTGTAAAGAATACATATCAGGCTTTACTTTCAACTCAGGGATTAGCAAAAGTAAAAGGGTGGAAACAAGCTCTATGGAAATGGAACCTGCAACTCAAAATAAAAAATTTCATCGTGTTGGCAGCGGAGAATAAGATCTTAACCTGGGAAAATCTAAAAACTAGAGGTTGGGAAGGACCTTCTCGATGTCATCTCTATCTTCAAGATATTGAAAATACCAATCATCTGTTCATTCATTGCTCTTTCACAAAATCAGTGTGGGAGATATTGGCCATGATTCAGAGTTTCAAAAATTGTTGGAATGGGAACACCCTGAATGAGTGTTTTAAAAACTTGTTGGAAGAAAAGCCCATTCCTACAGTGATTGCTGCACACATCTGTTAGTTTATTTGGTTAGAGAGTAACTCAACAAATTTCGAGGAGATTAATCCATCTATCCACTCAGTGATTTATAAAACTTTGGGCCTTCATAAAAAACAATTAAAATCTCAAAAGTCTTCCCCTTTGCATTCTCGTATGATTTCTTCAAAAAGGGTAATCACCACAACATGGTTTGATTGAGCTGCCCAGGTGAACGACCTAAAATGTGGGGCTGGTGGAGTCTTTAAAACACCAGACTTAACAGTCTATATATGGGTTTTTAATTGTGGGAGTGGCACAAATACTAGAGTTTAGTTAATAGGAGTATGTGAAACACTCAAGTTGGCTTCACATCTATCATTCCACAGACTTCAAGTTCTGGGCAATTCTAAAGTAGTGATTGATTGGCTTTCCAATATAGGTAGACTTCAATCAAGTACTATTGAGGGTTGGAAATCTAGAATAAAGGATTTAATCAAATCCTTCCTTGACATCTGTTTTGAGCACATCTACAGGGATTATAATGTTGAAGTTGATCATCTTTCAAAGCTGTCATTGAGGGAACGAGAAGGTCGAATACTTTTTACCAATGGATTAATGGGGTTGAAGGTCCCAAGCAATTTCTTAGTCTATATTAAGTCTACAGTCTTTCATTTGGGGTTTTGTTTTAGATAGCTTGGTACTTATCTACTAGCTATTCCAATGTATATCGTAGAAAGTTATTTCTCTCAAGTTTGTTCAATATTGTCTTTTGATGATCTCTTCTAGATCCATTTTGGTTCCATCGCATGTGATCGAAATTGTAGAAGGGAATGAGTTTCCCTTGCTTCTCCTTTTTGGGACCGTCTGTCTCTTGTATCGAACCTAGTCATGGATTTTGATGATGTAAACAAATTATATTTACTAATAAAATTGGGCAAATTTTTTGTTGGAAAACAAAAGCTAAATAACATGTTTGTGCAAATTATTAAAATACGTAGCTTCTTCTTCTATCTAAAAATACCTTTAGTACTACCATATGAGCTAAGTTGGGAAAATATTCGATATTTGAGGGCCAATTATAAGACTAAACATCAACGCATAGACCTTGAGGAGCAATGAAGTCGATACTCCTTTGCTTAGTGGCATACCTAGTAAATACTATGTTTTCTCATGTAAATCTAAACCAAGCTTGAATCTAATATTTTGAATTAAAAAAAAAAAACTTTGTTACATCTTTTTATTAAATTTCTATTATGAAATTGTAATTATACTATCTCCAATTTTTTGCTACATAGGTGACTACCTTCATTAGTATGTGAGTGAAATTAGAGTGAATATGCCTTCATGCATTTAATGAAGAAGAATCACTTAAATTCACAACAGGTTCAAGATTTAGTGTATGTTCACTCAAATCTTCACCTTATATCATAATCACAAGAATCAGTTAAATTTTCAATAGGTTCAATATTTAATGTATGTTCACTCAAATCTTCATTTTATATCATAATGATAGGCGTGTTGGACCCATTAGGATGTAAGAAAATAGTTGGTTTTAAGACTTTAGTTATTGGGTTTGTGATTTTCAAGCATTAAATTCGAAATTCATCGATCTTCATCTGATCCCAAACATATTAGACTTTAGTTATTGGGTTTGGTGATTTTCAAGCATTAAATTCGAAATTCATCGATCTTCATCTGATCCCAAACATATTCGATCAAGTTCATGGAACTCGAATCCATACTTGAAAACCAAGAAATTCACCCAAATGCTTTTAAGTTTGGCTAGGGTTTTATGAGGTTCGACGTGGTCATGGTTTAAAAAAAATTTAAAAATAAACAAACACTGCCTAACTTCATTACAATACTCTTCTTCTGTTTGTGACATGCCCATACTCCATTCAATTTGCAAAACACATTTGGATTTTAGTCTTTCACTAGATCTATCATTGAATTGACCCACATGCCACAACCAAAGTCTTTTCCCTCTAGTCTCGACCAAGTCAAGTGACCAACATACCCCAACGATCAACCCAAGTCCATTACATATTCAAATCCTATCTATAAATAGATTTAAATATTCAAACCTATTTATAGATATAATTTTAAATGTTTTTTAATATAATAAAGTATTTGTGAAATTTTAATGACACAAAACATATTTATTATAGATAACACTTTACATATCCTATCTATAAATAGGTGTAAGATTTAGTAATATTAGTGGGTGATTGAGTTGGCACATTCAAAACCATGTGTGATGCACTTTAACTTTATGCAAAATGAGTGATGAGAGATGGGTGATAAGAGAGTTTACTATAAGTATTCATTAATATTTTAGTTAATTCTAAAGATTTTTTTATTGGTACAAAATATATTTATTTATTATTGAAATTTAGTAAACTTTTTAATAGTTTTAATTTTTTTTTGTTATTTATATTTATTATTTAAATTTAGCAAACTTTTTAATAATTTTAATTTTCTTTGTTATTTTTTTATGTTAAAAATAATGATTTATTATTTTATATTATTTTTTTAGTAGTTAAAAATAAATCTAAAAATATATGGAAAAAATTGACTTTAAACTATTAAATTTTTTTACCTAAGTCAAGATGGAATATAATGAGAGTATTGAATTTTATTATACATATTTATTTATTTTGAAAATTTGTAATATGTACATTCTTAACAAAATTTGTAATATGTTTATTCTGAAATTTTCAATTTTCACTATTGAACTTCAAGGTTGCACACAGAATACAAACCAGGTGATTAATCTCAAAACAATGATAATGAATTATGCCAAGCTTCAAAGTCATAGAAGTGTTAATGAATGGGTTGTGTTTGGAGATGTTATAGAAGTGTTAGTTTTTTTTCTTTTTCTTTGCATTGATCTTCATCTCCTAAAAACTAGTGTTTCAATGGATTATTGATTAGGCCATGTTTCTTTCATTTAGTTTTTTCTGGGGAATTTATATTTTTACAATGTTTATGTTTAGTAGTTATATTTTATATGGTAATTCATTTTGATTGATTAATATTTAATCATTGACTAATTATTCACACTTAATTATGAATTAAATGATTTAATAAAAAAAAATATTCACTCCTCCTTCACAAGTGCATCTTATCTATGAAGGAAAAGTCAAATCTACTATGGTTCACTTTACCCGTAAAACTTTAATGTGACATTCTCTCATGTGAGATAACCTTCCTAGTATAACCAATGTTTGGATTTAAGAGATTTAGGAGAGTTATGTATTTTTTTTTTATCTTCTTTATCTATTGGTTGTCTTGTTTTACCACTTGGTTGATTGAGATGAGCATGTGGCAAGTTAGAGGGGTGAGTTGACTTGAAAATTTTCACCCATGTGGAGTATATAAATTTCACAAATCTAAGATTTATTGTAAATTTAGAAATTTCAACTCTTATCAGAGACTTTCTAAATCTAATCCGGGTGAATTTCCAGCATTAGGGTTGATCTGAAGTATTTGATTACAACAGCGAAAAACAACAAATACTTCACTTCCTTTGAGTCCAACTTGTTTGGAAATTCAAAAGAAAAGACACAAAACAAGTGTGTTTCAATGCCAACAAGTTAGAGCCCTTAGGGCACACTTTTCCAAGCATATACCAGATCCGAAAAACCACTTTATTACAACAAATTTTACATCAATTTTTTTTTCTCTCTTATTTTCAAGTTATATGTTAAATCACTTTCAGTCATATGTTATGTCAAATCAACATGGACAACAAATGTTGTGAATTAACCAGTCAAGAAGACAATGCAAGTTGAAAATCAAATCTGCAATAAAACAATTTTGAATTGTTGAAAATTTCATATATGTATATAGAAGAAATGAAGTGCATGTACATACCACAAATTTATCACAAACTTGACCAATATCTATCTCTCCAAACCTTAGTTAAGGAAAACTATGAAAACCCTATCCACCACCAAAGATCCACAACAAGCTAGAATCAACAAAAAAAGTCCTCTGCGGCTTCAACACTTGTCTCTCACAAGTGTCCAAGACATATCTTCCTCTTCTCCTCCTCGATCAAGCATAAAAAGTAGCACGAGGGTTTCCAAAACCCTGGTCTTCTTCTCTCACAATAGCTACAAGAACAATGCTTCTTTACTTTCTAGGGTTTATCACAAACCCTAGCTTCTTTTCCTCATTTAGGGTGAAACCCTAACCCTTGAAAACCCTTGAACTTCTCCAAGAACCCTAACATTCCAAGACAAAGTGATATACAATGTGTTACACCCCAGATTATCTGTAGTGTACCTTGTACTTTTTCACAAGACATGACCACTCTGATGCGCCTAAAGTGTGATGATTTCTTTGTATTTGGCCATGATGGGATGTTTTTTATGTACACATGTTGGTTAGAGGTTACCCAAATCCCCTCAAGTGGACGTTCATGGCATGTCCTTTTAGTCCCCATTCTTAGGGTGCTTGGTTTTATTGCTCCGACCGACTACCCCTTTAGAGTTGGTAACTCTCCTCTGTTGTTAGGAATTTATGTCTTGGATAGGTATAAGGGCATTCTGAGATGGATTTACCAGGATACATGATTTACGGGGCTTCTAACTATTCACTTGCTATTTTTTTCTTTGTAAAATGTGATTATGCTTTGTAAGGGTTGTTATACCCATTGTTTAATACACTTTACCAACATCGACCCTTTCTTTCTTATGTATGTACCACACTTGGAACTTTAGAGACTATGATGCACATGATTCTCTAGTTGCACATTTTTTGAGGCAATATTACATGCGTAGCAAACATTTTGAGGCATTGGTCACCCTCTTCGAGGCACAAACGATCCATTTTCACCTGCATGGACATCCTATGCACTCACCATGTGTCAAAAGCTAGGACATACCCTTCTTTTGGCATCTTTTGAAGCACATTTATCATTCAAGGAGGGTCGAATTTACTTTGGGGCACTTCAAGAAGACGTTGGGACATGATTGGGGTGAAATTGATGATGTAAAAATCACTTAAGGGACTTGGCACTTGTTGGAGGTTTCTTTGGCCCTCTTTTATTGTGGATGCACTTAATTATTACCATCACTCGATTACTTATACAAAAATTTGAAGTTGTCCACTTTTTGGGTTAATTTATGGCTTGCGGTGAGGTCGTCCCCCTCTTTTAAGCTAGACGTTGCAAGTGGAATGACCAAGGATTATTCCTTGCCACGTTATGAACCCTCCCCAACCCTCTTCAAGTGAAACATTGTACCAAAAAGGCCAAATCAACCCTCTTAAAAGCTCGACGTAATTTTTTTATTTGGAGTTTTATGGCTCATTTTCTGACTTGGAGGGTCACTCCCATACTTCATGAAGGTGCCTTCACCTTAGGGATGGACATGGTCAAGCTATGGAGACATATCTCAAGGATATATGGACATTATTTGAGCATTTTTGGAGCATATTTTATTAAATTCATTCCCTTCTATGAGTGTTTTCACAATGTACAACATCATTTAATTGTATTTTTTACTTGGTTTTCGATTTGTGTGGATGAAAAGTCATTTTGTTTTATTCCTTAGAGTAATTTTGAAAAATAAAAGTGACGAGAAAGTGAAAGCCTCACTTTGACACTCCTCTCACTTATTTGTTGTTATGAATGGTTGTAGATTATTCTTGGATATATTTAATAGAAGGTTTTTAATGCATTTTTGGTATCAATTTTTGGAGCTCTATCTTCTTTAACTATCTTTCTTTAATAGAAATACAATATTATACTTATATTCATTGTTGGAGATTTCATTCTTTATTTAATTTCAAAATTTAATAGCAATAATTCAATGGGAGGCATTGTTCTAGTAGCAACTCTCCATCATAAAAATTTTGTTTGCAAAAACAAAATACAATAATTATGGTATTCATAATAAGTATATTGGGGGCTTTTTTATTTTTTATTTTGGTTTTATACTAATTATTGTACATTTTCTTAATTTGTTTTAATTATTAATTGCTTGTTTTCCCTTTCTTTTATTTTTTTTAGAAGCTTTGTGTACCGTCACTATCCTTTGAAACTAGAGGATTGCCTAACAATGAAAATTGGAGCAAATAATGGTTTTTAAACAATGTTTAAATTCCAATTATGAAGTTAATATTAAAGATTAAATGATTATAAATAATATCTTGAGTTAAAAAAAATAATATTTAAATTTTTAAAAAGTTATGAAAGTTTTTATGAATTCGTTATTAAAAATTAAATAATTAAATAATGTTTAAATTTTAATCAAAAAGTTATGGAAGTTATTATGAAGTCGTTATTAAAAGTTAAATAATTGCAAATAAAGATGTGGATATTTGAATTTCAGAATTGGTGAAACAAGATAAGGTGTTGTTTTTTTCACTTAATTAAATGGTATTGTATTTTAAACACAAGAGGCTTATTTCAAAACAGAATTGGTTTGTGCATATAGGTTTTTTATAAAAAATAAATGTAGTGGTAATAAGTGTAATTATTATTTATTATGTGTTATTTAATTTTTTTTTAAAGAAATAACATAAAATGAAAAGTAAATGTTATTTGAATTTATAATTTTTT
>SNQJ01S0038312.1:36026-53300 GCA_010110895.2 Picea sitchensis | reverse complement strand
TCAGGTGTGTCGCAAGAGTGGAAACCCTACCTTTAAAGGGCCCGAGACTCTTGATACAACACTGGATTATTTACACGGAAAATAATCACACACACAGACTTATATACAGAGCGACTAGCTTTATCAAATCGAAGAGTCTGATATCATGCAACTGTGAGTTTGGACAATTCCAATTATAGTACTAACTCTGAAATTAATTAACAATCTCAATACATCCTATATGTTACATATACCATAAAATTACAATAACATTATCTTAACAACCTCACATCTTATGTTATCATGACCTTGCAACTAAAACATTAATCACCAATCACATTACTCCTTGTATGCTAACAATGAAATGAAGTTACAATAGTTGTACCATAAAATAAATCAACATTACATTATATTACCATTAAAACAATAACTACATCCACATCAACAGATCCATAACCAGTGCATTAACCTTAAGTATTGCTTCACATTAATCATTACCAGAAACCACAATGACATTATCATTAACATTACCATAACTAAGCATTACTTTACACTGATCATTCCCTATAATAATAATAACATTAACATCAAAATCATAACTAAATGGTTTAAATCATGGTACAATGAACTAGTTTCAACATCTATTTAAATGCGAACTAAGCTAAAGTAAGGAATTGCCCTGATCCCCAAGGGTTGAATAGATCCAAAAATTATAGAAAGGGGGGTCACTTATGATAATTCATTCTTCTCACTAATTAATGATAAACTAAAGAAATTTAAATTATCCTCCTTGGAAGGGTCTATTACAAATCGCCATTGGACACAAAATATAATGTTGATAACACTCGGTGGACGCATTATAAAATGATATAAAAATAAATCGTCTCGTGGACACATAAACTAATAATAATAACAGGGAAGCCCGTGGAGAGCGTGTACCCATTTAGTCTCTCCCCAATGTGTAATTTTCACATTCTCGATTTATCATGAGCCCAATATCTAAGTCAACAACGACGACTACAGTCATCACCGAAAGGTTGGAACTTGAGTCCAAGTGTCAACACCAAGCGAGTATCCCAGGTAATCATGTGAGTCTTTCCATTATGCACTACGCATCGGTGGAAGTAGATGTCGGAGGGGGAAAGATACAGGAAAGTCGCTGAGGATGGTGCCTCCACTGGTTGGGTAACCCAAGGTTTATGAAGGGAAACTACAGGAAGGGCACAGAGATAACAAAGGACGTTTCAAGCACTGGAATCATTTCATATGAGAGGGATCAACCCAAAAAATGCATGTATATGAGAATCCCCAAATCGCAAAGACTTTAACGCATTTACAGAATATTGAAAACCACCCATTCGTAGGTAAAAAAAAAACGGAGAGTTGATTTCGGTGACCCAATTGCTAGCAAAAAGGACGACTGGGAGGAGTTAATATTGAAGGGAAAGCATATATATAGTAGAGGATACGTATCCCCCTTTTAAAGGAAAAAAAAATCGCAGAGAAAACTCCAGCTCGCTGAGCTAAAAACGCTTAAGAGAAAAGTCGATTTCTGAGGTTAAAATGCAAAGGGAAATTTCTAGTTGCAGAGGTAAAACTTGAAGAGAAAACCAGTTGCCAGAGGTTGAAATGCATGGAGAAATTTTCCACTTTGCAGAGGTAAAAACGTGAAGAGAAAATCTGTTGTCAAAGGTTGAAATGCATGGAGAAATTTTCCACTTTGCAGAGGTAAAAACGTGAAGAGAAAGTTTGTTGCCAGAGGTTGAAATGCATGGAGAAAAAATCAGTTGTTGAAAGGAAATGCAAGGAGAATATCCAAGGATACTCCCCGGTTGACTAGTTCACGGAAGGTAAAAAGTAATAAGAACACCCAACGTAGCCGAGGATTCTGCCATTTAAAAAAAATAGAGGGAGGACAGTTTGGTAAAAATTTGCAACTTTTAGTAGTATTCAAGGCCAATAGAATCATATGTTTTATGCACCTAGACCATTTATGGAGGCAAAGGATTACTACTAAAGTGTTCACTTCCAACCTAGATATCAGACCTATAGATTCAAAATTATAAATTCAGACATGAAATTCAGATATTGGATCAGACCTAAAATTTCAGTCATCTAAATGGACAATCATGATCGCCTAAGTAACTAAATATGCATTCTACTCTACCAAATAAAAATCATACCATTGCCTCAACGCCATCCCCGAGTGTCGTCTGCATGCTCCGTCCCGCTCCTGCTTGCCGACCGTCAAGACTACACCGGTACTTCCCAGCCAATCGCTAGGGGTACTCTACTTCCCCCTCAGCCCCCCGAGCCGCAAAGGGGCCACACACTATCCAGATGGCATGTCTAGCTTCCCAGCTCGCCTCGCAAGGGTGAGCTACCACTCCTATCCAAGCTGGAAAATCTCAACTCTCCACAAGTAATCAGTCAAGTCACAATCTGGCAGTGTAACGTTACACTAACAGTCGATCCCCTTTCTTCCTCATCTTCCCTTTCTTTTATAGAGTTTCCCCCCCCTCCAACTTTCCCTAAATCACATTTTAATTAAGTTTTAATAAAAAAATACTAAATGGTCTCCTTCGCACAAGTGTCGTCCATCCCCCTCTTTCCTCTAGTAATTATTTTCTTTAATTTATTAATTTACTCAATTCCCTCACCCACATAGAGTTGCCCCTAAATTCACTCCTAGGTGTTCCTAGATTCCCTTACAGGTTTAATTACTTTCCCTAAAATGAAGTTGCTAATTTTAGTTCATTTTAGAAGGCTCTTAATTATGGATTCCTTACTATGTTGACCTCGCTTTTTACCATAAGTTCTCATCTTTCCTTTATTATGTTTACTCCATTTACTTAGTTTCTCAATTCTTATTATTCCGTTCTTTCCCCTTTTTATTAGACCCAAAATGGCAGTTGCGCTATTAAATCTTTCCCATTTATTATTTATTTAACATCTTTTGTACTTTCACAAGTGAGGAAATAATTTCTTCTTTGCAAATTTTTAAAACCATTAGTTTTAATTAAATTCTTACTCTATTCATTTACCCCAAGAATTTTATGAAGACCTAACTATTACTTAAGTGGGTTTTTATTTGAATTTTTATTTTTATTCTAGGGTCTTTTTCTTAAGGTTAGACTAAATTTTTACCCTAGAAAAGTTTTAGACTTAGGACTTAGATTCAAAATTGGGCGACACTTGGTTAGGGAAGTTGTTTAAGGATTTATTAAGGCGTTAATGTATTAAGGCCATCTAGGTTTGTTTTTTCATCATCATCAACGTGACGTGCCCTTCAGGACGCACTATGTGCTCCAAGGGTGCCACTCACCTCATTCGTTTCTTTTGCGTGACATGCCCTTCAGGATGCACCACGTGCTCCAAGGGTGCCACTCGCTTCTTGTGGTTCCTTTGCGCGACGTGCCCTTCAAGATGCACCACGTGCTCCAAGGGTGCCACTCACC
Organism: Picea sitchensis; assembly: GCA_010110895.2. Classification (NCBI taxonomy): domain Eukaryota; kingdom Viridiplantae; phylum Streptophyta; class Pinopsida; order Pinales; family Pinaceae; genus Picea; species Picea sitchensis. The sequence continues at coordinate 49,863 of SNQJ01S0038312.1, read as the reverse complement.
AATTTGACTGATTGGTAGACATCTATAACCCCTGGAGTCAACACTCCACCAGGTGAACTTGTGGGAGACTAAGGGCTCTAAGGAATAAGTCCCACACCTTATTGCGTTCCCCTTAGAATCATCGTGAGCGACTGTCGTAGTCTGCCCTCACGACATCATGGATCCTCTCAAACTAGGTAATCGTTAACCTACAGTTTGAGCCACGGCAGGAGTGCTAGTAGGTTGTGGAAGGGCTGTTGTTCACACCTCTCCCTCAACCTCTCTGGAAATCGTGTGTGACCCCTTTACTCCATATGTGAGTCTGGTCGGCAAGCTATCGTCAGCCTGCATCATAAAAAATCGTGTCAGAACATGTCAACATCATATCATCAAATCAATGAAATATCACGTCCCAATATTACTCAGGAAAATCCTCAAAAAATCTATTCCATGTGAATGATAGATAATACATCTCAATCTTACTCAGGAAAATCCTCAAAAAAACGGTTGCATGTGAATTGCAAACAATACATCTCAATCTTACTCAGAAAAATCCTGAACTCCTTTTACCTAGAAACATGTTGGAGTTCACTTACTCTGTAAATAGGGTTGAGACTAATATAACATTCCCTATATTTTTTCATATATATTTGGACCATCCTTTTTTTTAGCACCAAGTATAATTCAAGTATCAAAGTATGGTATTAACTTTTTGTCTGATTTTTTTTGTGCTTTGTTTTTCCATGTAACCAAGCACCCCACCTTCTAGCCCATAGGCAAGGGTAAGAATAGGGATCACAACCTTAACAACTATTGGTTTAAGAATTATTTTATAAGCAATGTTGTTAACCATAACAACTATTGGTTTAAGAATTATTTTATAAGCAATGTTGTTGGTCATGTGTAGACACCTTCTTTTGCATGCCCACTCTGTTCACATCAAAACTATAATGGTAACTTGTGGTTATCTATTCTTAGTTTAGACTCATAGATTTTCCAAATTTTTTTATGAAGAGTAAGGATTTTCTAGAACATATTTCAAACCTATGTCGAAACTTTGGCTTCTGATTTGTTAAAGTCAATTCAACACAGTAGATTAATCAAATCAAATGGTCACAGGGACTAAGTCAAACATCCCAACGCGGTCACACATTACTATTCCTCGTTCTCTTCGCCATCTCATATTTAACCCCAAAAGTTGAAACCATCCGTTTAACGTGACGAGTTTGAAAGTTTAATTCCGTTTGCCGCCGCGACGTTTAAATCATCGTGTATGTTCTCTCCCGTGTGCTCTACGAGCGAAGACTCTCTCCATCGTCCATATCACAATTCCTTTGAATTCAATTCAATATCTAGGTTGATTCTCAAATCTATAATCTCGGGTCTGCATCCGCTCCTCCCCTCTCCGTCATGTAATTGTAATTATAGACGATCACTCCTCCTCCCCTCTCCGTCATGTAATTGTAATTATAGACGATCACTCCTCCTCCATGTGAGTATTGTATTGTATGCATGAAATATTTCATCTACAAATACAGATCAACAGTGAATCTCGATTCCATAACTCTCATTAACTTTAATATTTACTGACCATCAATCATATAACAGACCAATCCTCCACTAACACCAATCCTCCACTAACAGATCAATCCTCTGACTAGTATAATGTCGTTGCCTATGAAAATGAAAACTAATGCGTACGTTCTTGTGGTTTCTGCTGTCTCCCTACTTATGACGACGATGTTGTTTAAGGAAGGCCCCTTACTTGTGGTTGCTGCTTCTCCGGGTCCTCAACATGACACAAGTGTTCCAAGTCCGCCAACATCGCATAAAAACAGTAAAGTTCGTTCTTCCGTTAAAGCCGCGGCAGTAGGAGGACGGAAATTACTTCGAGGTGATGGTCCTTCTGGACCTCGTCACAACCCCCTACTTGTGCTTGCTTCTCCTCAACCAAATCCCAATGTTCCAACTCCTCACAACCCCCTACTTGTTCTTGCTTCTCTTCAACCAAATCCCAATGTTCCAACTCCTCGAGAGCAGCGCCCTGTTCAGTCGTCGGCAGCAGTAAGACATGTCGGGTGTTCTCCCCGGCCTTCATGCGAACCCAATGTTCCAACTCCTGGATGTTGCAGCCCAAAGTCCAAAAAGGAGCAGGAAGTGAAATTCAATGGCAAGGCGGAGATAATAAGGAATTATCAGAATTCAACTAATGCTGGAAAGCACGCATCAGCAGATCAGATTAACATTGCAGTTGGACGAGACCTGTTTCATGATTCACTATCTGTTGACACTGAACCCATTAAATCTACCAGAAAATTAATTGCCTCTTGAAGTAAAACCCATCGCTCATGTCACACGCACACATTCCCTTCCTCGATGCACATTGATGTTTTTTTTCCCTTGTATTTCTTTAGCGCAGGTAGATTATTGTTATAATATGTGAAACTAAACATTCACATACATAAACATGATTATAGGTATTTAATCTTGTAAAAATGTATCATTCATATTAATGTTTTATTAAGTAATATTATTTATGTAAAATTTTCATACATCTTAATGTCTTATATATTATAACTATATTTACAATGATATAACTTAATTATTATTTTTTTTATATAATCTTAATATGTTGAAAAAATGATTGATTGATATTAATGTTTTTTTAATAATTTGTTTCATGATGTGGACAATACATTATAAAAATGATGTATTGATATTGACTTTTTTTAAACAATGTTATTTATATTAAATTTACATACATTTCAATACATTATAACTACTATATTTAAAATCATATTTATTTAAAATCCTAGAAGGTAACGATTTCTATTAAGGATAGATATTTTAAAGTTATCTTTGTTGTGGCAACTAAACCTTTACTTTTAATCATAATTTTAGAATAGACATTTAAAAAGTTTATAAGGGTTAACATGAAACATTTACTTTAAATTTAATATATATATTTTTATAAATTTTACATTATTTCTTATTTTTCATTGTAAAATTGAAACTTTCACTTCAAATATAATTCATAAATTTAAATAATGGTGTCCGAGAGGTGTAGGACAGTGTGGTAGGGAGTGTGTTGTTAAACCACTCCATGTAGATTCCATGTTGTTAAGGGTTGGTGTGGCTTAGGGGAGGTGCAATCCTGGGTGATTTTGACAGCCTAGAGGTCACAGATAAATTACCAAAGAAAAATTCAATAATGTTTATATATATATATATATATATATATATATATATATATATATATATATTAATTTAATTATATATATATATATATATATATTAATTTTAATAATTTAATTGTTAAATATTATATTATTTTCCATTAATTTAATATTTTTTTTATAATTATGATAATTTAGTAAGGTTATATATATATATATATATATAGATGTAATTTTAATAAATTAATAATTTGATGTTTAATATATTTTAAAATTAAGAATATGGGTTAATGTCTTTTAACCTACATATTATTATATATATATAGTTCAATAAATTCTTTCTTTTTCATTAAAAAACCAAATTTCGATTACAATTTGCAAGCTATACATATATATATTTTTTTAAAGTCACTATAGGAATCTATATTACTTGTAGGAATCATGATAGAAAAATGGGGATCTTGGTCTGCCTAAAAGGAAACCAGACCAAGGGGTCCCTGCTGCTAGTTTTGATAGTCACGGTGGAGGTATCTCGTCTGCTAAAAAATGGAAACCAGACAAGACCTTCCATACCCAATTTGAAATAGCTAACTAAAAACTTCCAAACCAACCAGCGTCTATTACAGAACTAAACTAGCCTTCTATGGCCTAGGCATAGTTTCCATTAAACTACAAAATTCCAAATAACCGAAACTAAGAGGCATTACAGCACCTGAGGGTGCTCCCTCCCTCCATTTGCTTGGCCCTTGTTCTCCTCCTTTGGGGAGATAGTGCAGGTTTTCATGATCTAGGATGGTGCGCCTTGTCCATCCGTAGGCGTGATGGCCATGTGATGGACGTAACGCAGGTAAAGGTGGACCTGTGTCACAAACTACTCCTGATTTCTTTTTTTATCCTTCTCTAACTCTACTAACAGTTTGATGATCGTTTCCATACTGTTGAGGCGATGCTCGATCTCGTCCAACATTGTAGTGGTCTCCTGGTTATCTTCATGTCTCACTTCCTCTCATTCTCATTTCACTTTCCCTATCATCCTCTTGGTTACCCAGTTCGTCTCTACGGTTTTGTGGTAGAGGGTCTCCCTAGGGCACATAGCCCCCGGATCTGTCTCCAAGTCTACTTCAAGTGCCATGTCACCCCACTCTTTGCCTTTGAGATCGTCCTTTAATTCCTCTTCCCACCAGTTATTTGCTTCCTTCCCCTTTGGCACGACCAAAGTGTGGAAGGTGCTCTCCGCTTCTATCGTTGCCTGCTCCATTCTTGTTAAACACCGTGAAATTTACGAGAGTTCCTTCCCCATGGGGCTTCTCTTCGTCTGCGTATGATTCAGTCGCACCATTTCTCTTTTCCTACCTAGGATACTGCTCTGACTATTCTTCATACTCCTCCCTTCATTATTTTCCTTAACCACTCCGCTCTTGAACCTGTAATGACCCTTACTTATTTTCTCCTTCTGTTTTCCTTCACACATGTTGTCCCTCTTCTTATGGAGTTTACTTCGCTACGGGCCTGTATTTCCTACCACAATTTTTCCGAGGTGGTGAGCACTCCCATCACTATTTTCTAGTAAGGCTCGTCTTATCATGATGGTAACCCCTCTTTCGTTGTACTTACCACTGCCCTTACTCGCTTGGGATCCAAGCGTGCCTATCCTCGTACTTGTACTGGGGGCCGGTGGATCGTCCTTGGTTATCACCATATCCTCATGGCTTAATTCATTATGCACATCTGGATTTTTGCATGGAGGTTCTACCTTGCTTTCACCATGAATATTGTTGATGTATCGTCCTGGCTTCCTTCCACCCACCTGCTTCCTATAATGATTCTGCATGATAATTGGTGGGAAAGTGTTATGGAATTCATAATCTGCCTGGGTCCCACATCCGTTTGAGAACCCTAATGTTTTATTCCTCGATGTGACGCTCAATTCTAAATCTTCCGCCATGATATTTTGTCACTAGGTGGCTGCAGTCCATTCTATGTTTCCCTCTAGGTATCCTAGTGTAGGCCTCGTCTAGTTCTAGGCCATCCTTGTTGACTCCCTCGTTGGCTAGCCTATCCATTAGTGGGTTCTTTGTCCTACGAACCCAACAAAACTCCACCATGTTCAAGGTTATCAAATGCTCCTGGAGTTTTTGTAGGGAGTGTGCTAGGCGCCAATGTCATTGCACCTTGCCCACTCTGGTGTCGTTTTTGAGTTTCTTCATCGTGTTGATTACCAGAGTTGAGTAACCTTCCACAATGGTATTTTTCATCACTTCTCTTTGCAGGATTTCAAGGATGAGTTCCAGGTCTCTGAATTTCGCTACGTTGTTTGTCTAGTTTCCTATTCTCCCAACATACAGGAGGATGATAGTTCCTCCACTGTCTCTAATTACTGTTCCTACCACTGCCACTCTTGGATTTCCTTTGACTGTTGTTTCAAAATTTAGTTTGGGACCCCTGACAGAGTAGGGGCTTAGGTACTTAATCCTGTCTGGATCTGTGGTTCACATCCCACAAGTATGCTATAGCGCCAATCTTTCAGATTAAAAAATTTAAGAATGCGGGAGTCTTGGTCTGTAAGTTGATTTTTAGCATTGTTGAGGTTAAGGCTCTACACTCTTTCTCTTATTTGAGAGACTATTGCATCCTTTAGCCTCGCTGTCGGTAAGATTTCATTCCTAAAAATGCACCTATTACATTCTGTCCAAATCGCCCAGATGACCATCCTTGTCGTCAGACCCTAACACAGGCTCACCGCCTCGTTTTCATTGTACCTCTCATTCCAATCTTTGATTGTCTCCTTGATATCCCCCCTAACCTTATTCGGTTAGTCGTAAATGCATGCCACCCAATCCCAAATCTCGGTTGTGTAGATGCACTCCTCGAGGAGGTGATCCATTGCTTCCTCCTTTACCTCACAAAGGTGACAATGAGAGGGACCTATGAAACTCCTTTTCATGAGTTTCTCCCAGGTCACAATTATGTTGTGTAGTACTAGCCATTCAAATATTTTGATTTTTGTCCATTGGGGGTCCTTCCATATTTTCTCCCATTGTGGCTCTGGGTTTTCTTAGTCGTGGCCTGCGATGCAATACTCGTCTTATTTTAGGTTAAATCCACCCCCATTTTTCCTACCCCACCTCAATTGATCATCTTCTTTCGAGACCCCTATTTTCCTTTTCCCCAATTTCTTCTCGATCTCTTTCATTATCATTTCGATATGGGATCAATTTTGTGGATTAAGTTTGTTCCAGATCCTCCATATGGTGCTCCCATCCCTTTGCTTCCATTATTGATGGACTTTCATTTTTCCTTTCCCGATCATATCTTGTTTGATCTCCTCCATGTCCTGAGTTTCCATTATGTGTTCCTATTGTCACACGTCTTCACAGAACCTCACATTTATACCATTCGTGACTTCGTAGAAGCTGTGACTTTGGATCTAGTTTTTATTTCTCCAAGCAAGATTCCAGATGGTTGATCCCTCCCTTGTGATGATGAACTGGATTCGCTCCTATTCGTTGATGTCCGAGGCATATTTGGCTTTCCATAGATTCTCTCACGGCACCGAGCTTTCATTTACCCATCTCCACCATAGATTTTCCCCATAAGCCTCGTTGGTTACATGTGGGTCTTGTAACCCAAGGCCTCCTTTTCTCTTCGGTCTACATGCCTTATCCCAAGCCAGCAAGGCCCACTTCTCTTTGTCCTCTATGAATCTCCATAGGAAATATCTTTAGATGGATCTTATTTTTTGTAGTATTCCTTTGGGGGCTAGAAACACTGACATCATAAACGTCAAGATTTCTTATAGGAACATTTTGGTGAGGATTAGCCTTCTGGCAAGGTTTAGAGCTCTATACATCCAGTTTTTTACCCTCTCCTACAATTTGTTGATAACTCCTTCCCACGTTGCATTCATACAGGATCTATCCATGAAGGTTATTTGATCTGCCCAAGAATGTGATCTATAGGAGAAGGTGACCACGCAAGCCATATCCCGTCTTCTGACCAAAAACTCCTCAGGGGTACAAATCTAAACAAGGGCACACCATTGGTTTGGGTGACCAAGAAACGAGGATCCAAACTGGGATGATACGAGAGTGGGTAAGAGGCTTCAGCTATATCAGAGTGACCTCCAAGGATCAGTGGGAGAAGAACAGTGTAGCCATAGAAGAGGGCACACTCAATTCATTGCAGCAAAGGAGAAATCAGTAAGGGCGCAAACCCCAGTTGGTGTTCCCTCCCTTCTGCCTCAGAAAACTTGAAGGAAACAATTTTCTCCCTGAGAGAGTGGCTAGATAATGGGATACGATTTCTCTCAAAGGTGGAAGCACGGAAAACAAAGTCACCAGGAGGCAGCCATGAAGGAAGGCGCACTGGTTATTCTTCAAAAAACCTAAAAATGAAATTGTCGTGAATGTAAAATGCAAACTCAGAAAATAAAACAAACGAGACATGTAGCTTCGGAAGAAAAGGTAAGAATAATTTATTTGAGTCCCGGTTAACCTTATATACTGATGGAACCATTTATTTTACATATATTTAATTCATGATCAAAATGTGAATATGTGTTGTGCCTAGGTGATTTACTTGTGCACCCGAGGTGGGTGTTCCCCTAGGTGGCCTCCTTGGCCCAATTCCTCCATGTTTAGATATGGAAGCATCTCAGCTTCCATGCGAAGATGATGAAACTTGTTTTGCAATACATCAGTTGTGATCCACTTTGCGTGAGCTGGAGTTTGGCCTTGGCAGGCTACTGGATATGAAGTGTAATTCTGGTGTCCTGTAGAGTGATTCCGAGTGTCAAGTATAGTGTCTTTGGCCAATGGAAGTAGGAAATCGTGAATGTTGTACACTAGATGAGTGATGGTGACTGGTTCTTCCAAGAGGAAAGGCTCAAACAACTTTAAGTGATTTACATTAATGACATTGTGGATTCCCAGTTGTGGTGGCAGATCCAACCTATACGCATTTTCTCCAATCTTGTCGAGTATTGTATACGGACCATATCTTATTGGCAGAAGCTTGTTATGGTGGCCTTTGAAGCACTTCTTATACAAGTGTAACGAGACTTGATCCCCTTGTTCAAATGACATGAAGGTTCTTTGGTTTTCATGGAACTTCTTGGCATGATCTTGGGCTACTTTGAGGGTTGTTGTTACTGCACTGTGGCGTTGTGCAATTTGTTGGAGAAATCATTGAGCTGGAAGTTGCTCCTTCTATTGATGGAAGGTACCTTGAGGATCCCAAGTGAGTGGGAGCATGGTTGGCGATGCTAGTTGGAAGCCTAGGCAAACTTCGAAAGGTGAAAATCCTATAGGAGAATGTGTTTCCTTGTTGTAGCTATGTTGTAGAATGTTCAAGTAATTGTCCCATTGTTTTCTACGCCCAAAGTGAGTTCAAAGAGAATGAACCAAGACTCTTTTGATGACCTTTAATTGGCCATTTGTTTGAGGATGGAATGCAGTAGAAAACTTGAGGTGGCACCCCAATAACGCCCATATGGTCTTCAAAAATGTGTCTAGGAAGCGATAATATTTGTCTGGGATGATAGTTCTTGGGAGGCCGAAATGGGGCCAGACATGTTGGAAGTAGAGTTCCGTTTTTTTCACTGTTGTAGTAGTCTTCGTGCATGGGATCAAAAGTGACATTTTTCTAAAGCGACATACCACTACCCAGTTTGCATTATGATTCTTTTGGGTTGTCTGAAGTCCACCAAGGAAGTCCATTGAGATTGACTCCCAAGGCCGAGAAGGAAGTGGAAGTTGTTGATACAACCCATGCTTCCAATTGAATGGCTTGGATTGTGAGTAGAATGCACAAGCTCTGATAAATTTTTCAACTTGAGGCTGCCTAGAAGGCCAATGAAAATGGTGTTGTAGATGTTGGATGGTATTTGTGGTTCCGAAGTGGCCCCTATAGGCTGAAACATGCACCTCCCTGATGAGAAAGAGGCAGTCTTCTGAGTGTGGAACACATAGAAAATTCAACTTATATAGCCAAACATCTTGAATAGTGTATTCTATGAAGGGGGTATCATTGATCACTGTGGGACTTTGCAAATCTTCCCAAATCTCTCCAAATTCAGGCTCTGTAGCATATTCATCTTTCCATGTGTCATAAGTAGCACAACGCACTTCTAGAATGGAAAGAACTTAAGTGGGAGGTCAACTTAGAAAATCAACCATCTTATTAGAAGTGACTTTCTTGTATCTGATGACTAAGTGAAATTACTGAATGTAGGAGGCCCATTTAAGGTGCCTTTGTTCCTGAATCTTTGATTGAGAGTTGTTGAAAATCAAACAGTGGTGGTCTATATGTAGAATGGTTTTTTTACCCAACAAATAATGCCTCCATTGTTTGAGCGCTTGAATGAGACTATAAAATTACTTATCATAGGTACTATAATTTTTCTTTGCCTCAGACAGGGTTTCAAAGTGGTAATCAGTGGGGTGTCCTCCCTATTTAAGTATGACACCAATAACATATTGTGAGGCATCAGAATCGATATCAAAGCATTGGGAGAGGTCTAGTAGATGTAAAACAGGGGATGAGCAGAGGTCATCTTTGAGCTAAGAAAAACGACTAGTTTCTTATTTAGTCAAGATAAATGTAGAAGAACTATTTGAGAACTGATGCAAAGGACGAGAAAGCTATGAAAAATAGGGAATGATATTACGATAGAAATTGATGCCACCTAGAAAGACTTTCACTTCCTTAGTTGAAGAAGGTAAAGGCCATTGCTTCAATGATTGGATGTGGGCTGGATCTGGTTGAATTTCCTCTGAGTTAACCATAAAGTTGAGATAGGAAACTGAAGTCTAACCAAAATATGTATTATTCCCTTTGACTTGCAACTTGTGTTCTTGGAGAATTTGGAGAACTTGTCGGGCATGTTGCATGTGAGTGTCCCATGTCCGACTGAAGATGAGAATGTCATCGAAGTAGATGACTAAAAATCAACCCAAATGTGCTATGAAGATGTGATTGATGAGCCTCATGAAAGTGATTGGGGCATTGGTGAGGCTGAAAGGAATGACTTTCCACTCAAAAGGACCAAATTTGGTCTTGAACGTTATTTTCCAAACATCATCTGGGTTCATTCAAACTTGATGGTAGTGGGATGTCAAATCCAATTTAGTAAACCACTTAGATCCTTTGAGGGTGTCGAGTAGTTCCTCAATCTGGGGCAGGGGGTAATGGTTTTTTATTGTGTATTTTTTCAAGTCTCCGTAATCAATGACAAGGCACATTTCTGAGGTATCTCTTTTAGGGATGACAAATGTGGTAGAAGAAAAGGGGGAAGATGAAGGTTGGATGTGGCAGGAGTTGATGAGGTTAGTCAGATGTCTTTACATTTCCTCTGTGTCTGTTGGGAAAAACCGGTAAGTAGGGGAATTAGGTAAAGCAGATACGGGATGAGATGAATGGAATGGTCAATGTGTTGGGAGGGGGGAAGTCCCTCAAGAGGTTGAAATACCTATGCAAAATCGTCGAGGAGGGGAGTCATTATTTCAGGAACAGTGTGTGTGGTATTGTTTGGTGTTATTGGGTGCACCAAATAGAGAGAGACACATTGGTTTAATTGTACATTCAGGATTTGTTCTTTGGTAGAAGGGTATTTTGGTTTTGTTGCAATTAAGATATAAGTGTGGCCTTCTTTGGTAATTTTGTACTCGCAGGATTTGGATAGATAGATATCATTTCTTTGTGTTTGGTATGGGATACAAAGCAACAAATCCACACAATCCAAGGGGGATACATCACGGAGGACAGTATAATTGAATTGGCCTATGGCGAAAATGACCAGACAACGCTTAGAAAATAAGAGGCGGGGTTCATCCTTCTGGACCCATCCGAGTTGATAGGGTTGTAGATGTGGAGTAGTAACAAGATTAAGGCAATTGACAATCTCTTGAGACACCAAATTTTTCTGGCTTCCATTTTCCATAATAAGTAAAGCCAAGGCATTTTTTATTTGGAAGTTATTGATGATGAGGGGTTGGGTGGATGAGTTCGAATATTCATGGGTCATTAGAATCAGTGAGAGATATACTTCTATGGGATTGTCAAGAGGAACATCTTAGATATATTATACTTGGGAAGGGTCAATGATCTTAGTTAGTAGGGTTTTGTTGGTTTTTAGATTTTGGAGGATTCAACAATCTCATGAATTGTGTGAAGTAGTTTTGTGGAATGAGCACTAGGGTGTCCTTGTATTTGTATTGGGCGTGGGGTTTTCATCCCGAGGAGGTGGAAAGTGGGCTAACGGATGGGAGTTGTATGGTTGAGAGGTGGGGGGGGTTGGTGTAGGGGCGAGACTGAGGAATACGACCTCTAGGAGCGACTTTCCTTTCTATAGCCAAAGATCTCTGAAATGTTTTGTCTAAATTTGGATTTTCAAACAACTCTACTTCTCGATGGAATTGAATTAATAAAACAACCACAAATTGTAAAATGAGTACCTATTCTGAAACTGGAACATGAAGTAAGAGGCACATCTTGCAGAAGAATTCTATGTATCCTTGCACTCCTTGGGAAGGGAGTTGTCGAATTTGGTGCCATTTGATCCATAAGGATTTCACATACCCAGGTGGGTAGAAGAGATTTCTCAAAGATTTGAAAGTTTGAGCCTAGGTTTTGATGGGTTTGGAAGTAGAGGATTCTCAAGCATCCCCAATCTCTATCACAAATGTGGTCTTCTCTTGCTTTGTATCCCACCAATTTTGTGTCAGTCCTTCTAATTGCAAGGAAACAATCTAGAGTTTTCTTTCCTCGGTAAGGTCTAAACATGTATTGAAATAGGTGGAGAGGATATGGATCCAAAAATCCACAATTTATCCATTGGTTTGACCAACAAATTTGGGTAGTTGGATTCGAGTGTCCAACCGGAAGGGGTATGCATTGTTTTTTCATTGCATTCTGAGCAACTCATTGAGGACGGAGGCAAGATCATTGATGGGATTTGATGTGTTGGAATACGATTCGACTGCTAAAGGATATTTGCGTGGAGTCATTGTGAGGCCTGCTGAAGAGAAAAGGTGCCCCTAGATTGCAATGTTGAACAAAGGACTTTGTTTTGAGAATAGAGGGAACAAAGCCCTGAAGAAGAAGAGATTGAATTTGTATAGAGGGAGAGATATGTATTTTTTTTATATATTTTGAACTCCTCTCTATGGAAATTGAGATGTGGGATCCCTTGGGGCTTATGAGATCTATTGAGATTCTTGCATAAAAATGGAAACCATGGAATGGGAAAAATCTGGACTATTTCACGAAACACGAAATTTTTTTGTCTCAATCTTCAAGATCGAAAGATTTTCCACGGATATTGAGACTCTCATAACAATTGATCTACCCAATAAGGTGATCTATAGGAGAACATGATCATGCAAGCCATAGCCCGACTTCTAACCAAAAAATCCTCAGGGGTGAAAATCTAAATAGGGGCGCACCATTGGTTTGGGTGACAAAGCAATGGGGATCCAAAACGAGATGATCCGAGAGTGTCCAAGAGGCTTTGGCTGTATCAGATTGACCTCTAAGGATCAGTGGGAGAAGCACAGTGCATCCATGGAAGAGGTCACACTCAGTTCATTCCAACAAAGGATAAATCAGTAAGGGCGCAAACCCCAGTTGGTGTGCCCTCCATTCTACCTCGAAAAACTTGAAGGAAATGATTTTCTCGCTGAGAGAGTGGCTAGCTAGTGGGATAAGATTGCTCTCAGAGGTGGAAGGATGGAAAATGGTTATTCTTTGAGGACACTTGCTCGCAAGTGATTTGGAATTTTATGATATTAAAAAATTTATCCTTGATTATGATGCGTTATGATACATGACATGATGTTTTACTTCTTTGACATAGACATGAGCTATTGACTCAGTTTTATTGAGTGTGCAGGGTTATGGACCTTGAGGATGCAGAGGCATCAATGGAACCCCTTGGACTCTGGATTGAGTGAGGGAGTGTGCTATTGGGGTTGATTTATTTACTGTGATATTTCATTGATTTGATGATTGATGTGGACATGTTCTGACATGATTGTTGATGATGCAGGCTGATGATAGATTGTTGACCAGACTCACATATGGAGTAAAGGGGCCACACACAAGTTCCTGAGAGGTTGTGGGAGAAGGGTGGACAGCAGCCCTGCCACAGCCTACTAGCACTCCCGCCGTGGCTCGACCTGTAGGTTAACGATTACCTAGTTTGAGAGGATCCACGATGTCGTGAGGGCAGACTGCGACAGTCGCTCACGATGATTCTAAGGGGCACACAATAAGGCGGGGGCCTTATTCCTTAGAGCCCTTAGTCTCCCACAATATCGATTGGCGGAGTGTTGACTCTAGGGGTTATAGATGTCTACCAATTAGTCAAGTTGGTGAGTGGCACCCTTGGAGCACACGGTGCATCCTGAAGGGCACAGTGTGCAAAAGAAACACAAGTCGGCGAGTGGCACCCTTAGAGCACATGGTGCATCCTGAAGGGCACATCACGCGAAAGAAACACAAGTTAGCGAGTGGCACCCTTTGAGCATGTGGTGCATCCTAAAGGGCACGTCGCGCAAGAGAAACAACCGGGGCTAGTGGCACCCTTGGAGCACGTGGTGCATCCTGAAGGGCACGTCGCATTGATGTTGAGGAAGGAACAAACCTAGATGGCCCTAAGACATTTAACACCTTAAGAAATTCCT
>SNQJ01S0038312.1:14276-31602 GCA_010110895.2 Picea sitchensis | reverse complement strand
AAGTTATTGTAACTTCATTGCATTGGTAGCATACAAGGAGTAATGTGATTGACGATTGATGTTTTAGTTGCAAGGTTATTATAACATAAGATGTGAGGTTGTTAAGATAATGTTATTGTAATTTTATGGTATATGTAACATATAGGATGTATTGAGATTGTTAATTAATTTCAGGGTTAGTACTATAATTGGAATTGTCCAAACTCACAGTTGTATGATATCAGACTCTTCGATCTGATAAAGCTAGTCGCTCTGTATATAAGTCTGTGTGTGTGATTATTTTCTGCGTAAAGAGTCTAGTGTCATATCAAGAGTCTCGGGCCCTTTAAAGGCAAGGTTTCCACTCCTGCAACACACCTCTAAGGTCGTATTAGTAGTCTGAGGCTCTTTAAAGGCAGAGTTCCCACCACTGCGACCTCCTGACAGAGATTTCTAGTTTCTGCCTGAGTAGTTGGCCAGGAGCCTATCTGACATTCTCTCTCTCTGGAGTAGAGAACTAAGATTAAACGCCCTGCTTTCCTGTGTAGAAATAGTAAAATCTACTACTATGGATTCTTCCATCTGTGTTCGTACTGTACATAACAAAATATGTCGTTAATGCTTGCAGTTACTTATGGTGCGCCTTATGTCTTCTTGTTGTGATCATCGTGGTTGCGTCTTGTTAGTTGTCGGGTGGCGACGTGAGTCAAGTGTGTCTGTTTCCTTTTTACACGTGCGCACACACCTTAAACAAAAAAAAAAATTGCCTGTTATCAGAGTTGTTGTCGTAATGAGGAGGTTGTTACACACAAGGAGGCAACCTTGAAGGAATGTGCACTGGTTATTATTCAGAAAACCTAAAAACGAAATTCTCATGAATGTAAAATGCAAACTCAGAAAATAAAACAAATGAGACACGTAGCTTCAGAAGAAAAGGTAAGAATATTTTATTTGAGTCTCAGTTCACCTTATATACTGAGGGAACCATTTATTTTACATATATTTAATTCATCATCAAAAGGTGAAGATGTGTTGCACCTAGGTGATTTAGTTGTGCACCCCAGGTGGGCATTCCCCTAGGTGGCCTCCTTGGCCCAGTATTCATAGGTATTTCATTGGGAGCATTTTACGTTCAAACCATAGAATGTTGGTTAGGTTCCTTTGAATTGCAGGATTAGTATTGAAAAAGTATATCATCGATTTGGAGTGATTGATTTCATGCCCTAAGGCCTCCCTGAAGTCTTCTAATATTTTTTTATAAGACTTAGCTTCGTTTACAGTGGGTGTGCCATGGAGCAAGCTGTCATCGACGAACTATTGTTGTGTTGATGTCGGAAAATTTTCAAACAGTTTGAGGCCTTTTATTTCACCTTCGACCGTTGCATTTTGTATAGTTCTACTCAGCCCTTCCATCATTAGAATGAACATGAAGGGGGATAACGGATCCCCTTGTCTTATGCCTCTAGACGGATAGAAAGGTTTGGTTGGGGCTCCATTTACTAACAATGAAAAAATTGTTGTTGAAACTAGATTGATGATCCATTTAATCCAATGTTGGTCAAAACCAAATGCTTCTAGCGTCTTTGCCATGTAGTGCCAACTAATTTTGTCATAAGCCTTCGCCAGATCCAATTGGATTATCATCCCCCCTTTCCTTTGACTTTTCAGAGTGTGAATTATCTCATGGGCTTGTATGATATTATCCACGATCCGTCTTCCTTGCACAAAATATGCTTGTATGTGTGAAATAAATGTAGGAAGGAGTGGTTTCAGTATATTGGTTTTAGAATAAAATATGAGGACATAATAAAAATGACTTTTTGAACTAGATATGGACACTACGAATTCCTAGTTATACCTTTCAGACTTACTATCGTGCTAGCCACATTCATGTGCTTAATGAATATCATTTTTAGTCAATAATTGGACAAATTCGTGTTGGTTTTATTGACGATATTCTGGTATATTCAAAGATAGAATAAGAACACAAAGAACACTTAAGAATCCTCCTGCAAACTTTAAGGAAGCACCGACTATATGCTAAATTCGATAAGTGCGATTTTTATTAGAAAAAGATACAGTACCTAGGAAATGTAATATCTGAAGAGGGCATTGCAGTCGACCCTGAGAAAGTAAGAGCCATTATGGAATGGCCGATACCCAAGGATGTAGCGGACATCTAGTCATTCATGGGAATCACCGGATATTATCGTAGGTTCATAGAGGGATTTTCCAAAATAGCTTACCCTGTCACAACATTACAAAAGAAAGGGACCAAGTTTAACTAGTCACAAAAGTGTCAAGGAAGTTTTAATAAGTTGAAGGAATTATTAACGACCTCACCCATTTTAAAGGTAGAAGACCCAGATAAAGACTTCATCATCTGTGTTGATGCCAGTAAAGAAGGACTAGGCGGTGTCCTAATGCAAGAAGGACATGTCATTTGTTACGAGTCTTGGAAATTAAAATAACATGAGCGAAACTACGTCACTCATGACTTAGAATTAACAATAGTAATACATGCCTTAAAAATGTGGGGATACTACATAATGGGCAGAATGTTTCTACTATTGACAGATAATAGCGGGGTGAAATATTTTTTTAGTCAGATGGATCTCAATGCAAGGCAAGCAAGGTGGTTATCCTTCTTGAGCAGATTTCACTTTGAAGTAAGACATATCAAGGGTAAGGAAAATAAAGTAGCAGATGCTTTGAGCAGAAGAGTCCATGGGTTATTTGAGATAAATATCAGTAGGGAAGAAAGTGATTTGAAACAAAGAATAAGGATGACAGGTATTAATGACGAAAATTACACTGAGGTAATGGAAGAATTACAAAAAAACACCACAAACTCAGATAAACCAGATCTTAGTATCGACAAGAATGGACTATTATGATTTAAAAACAGACTTTACATACTAGATTCAATAGAGTTAAAGATAATAGTCTTGGATGAAGTGCATAAGAAACCATATTCGGGCCAACCAGGATACCAGAAAATGACAACATCACTTAGAAAATTATTTTACTCGCCTAATATGAAGGGTGACACAATATAATACTTGGCTAGGTGCCAAGATTGTCAGCAGGTTAAGGCCGAACACTAGCATCTAGCCGGCCTATTATAGCCATTACCAGTACCAGAATGGAAATGGGAGACCATATCGCTAGACTTTATAAGAGGTTTGCCTAAAACTCAGAAACATAACGATTCTATTATGGTCGTAATAGATAAACTTAGAAAGTATTCACACTTTATTCCTATAAAGTCTACTTTTAAAGCTATAAACATTGCTGGAATATTTATGAAAGAAATGTTTAGACTGCATGGTATTCCTAAAATGGTGATTTTAGATAGAGACATAAAATTCACATCCGTTTTTTGGAAAGAAGTGTTTGCAGGGATAAATACTAATTTGAATTTTACTATGAGTTATCATTCATAAACGGATGGACATAGCGAAAGGAAAAACCAAATTGTAGAGTATATGTTCCGCATGTACGTAATAACAAAACCAAACAAGTGGGAAGACAATATACACTTGATAGAATTTGCATATAACAATGGGTACCAAACTTCGACTAAGTTAAGCCCTTTCGTGGTACTGTATGACAGAAAGTGTACAACTTCGATCAGTTGGGATAACCCGGTTGACAGACTCATGGTTGGACCAGAGATGCTCCAATAAATGGAGAATATGGTAAGAAAGGTACAATAGAACTTGAAGAAAGTAAAAGACAAACAAAAGAGTTACGCAGACCAGAAAAGAAGACACTTGGAATTTCAAGTGGGAGACCATGTTTATTTGAAAGTCAAAGCCTGGAAAAATTCGCTAAAGTTAGGAAATTGCGCCAAGTTGGCACCCAGGTTTTGTGGGCCCTTCGAGATACTATCTTTAATTGGACCCGTAACATACCAACTTGGACTTCTAGCTAGTCTAAAAATTCATAATGTATTTCATGTTTCATTATTAAAAAAGTATGTTCATAACCCTACTCATATGATTTATTGGAACTTAGTGCAGGTGGATCCATAAGGTGAGTTCCATGCGGAACCCCTACGTATTCTAGACTGGAGAGAAATAACACTTCGGAACAGAGTCGTCGCTCAGGTAAAGGTGCAATGGAAGCACTTTATCCCTAAGGAGGCCACTTGAGAGTTGGAGGGAGAATTGCAGAAATATCATCCAATCTTGTTCCAAGAAAATCACGAACACTGAGGAAAATGTTTTATTGAAGGGAGAAAGGATGTGACATCCCCAAAAAAAAAAAAAAAACAATTTTGAATTCGAAAAAATTGTTAGGAAATTATTTCGTTTTTGGTAAATTCGAATTTTGAATTTTTTTTCCATTTATGGCAATTCTGAATTTCGAATTTGGTAAATTGTAATTAATTATTATGATTGTTGGGCAGAGATCTGATTTGACCCAACTAACTATTTGACAAAGACACTTGTATGAAAATATAATATTTTATATTTATTGCAGGAGGACAAATGGAACAACCATGTTAAAATCAACTGACCATGACTCCATGAGTGGGGAACATGTTGGAACTACCTCTCGGCTAATTTTTACAAGTGGAAAATCATATATTTGGCCATTGGCAGCCCCTAAAATTTAGGGATTTAGAAAGTTGAAAAAATTCCCAAGGGAGGGAAAAACACATAGGTAAAAATATTGTTTGATAAATATCATATGTGAAGAGGCACGCCGCTGCCTAGTATGCGGGGAAAAAAACTATTATTATTTCTTGTTGTTATGAACACAACTAATTGAGTGTGAGGCAAGAGGAGCCTGCTGAGACTGAAAGACATTGTTGAGGAGGAGTTTAGACTGAAAGACATTGTTGAGGAGGAGTTTTTGAGTTAGCCCTCGTCGACTCATGGTTAGGCTAGGGGGTGAACTTGGCAAGTGAGTTGGCTACCCTGTTCTAGGGTTGGGAGGAACGTGGTTGTTCCCTTTGTCCTACGACGAGAACCAGATATGTTTCTCTACCCCTTCTATGTATGAATGATTTTATATCTGATGCAATGTATTTATTAAATCTGAACTGAAATGATTTCCATTTTTTTTCAAATGATTTTATATCTGATATAATGTATTTATTAAATATGAATTGAAATGCCTTCCATCTCTGTCAAATGATTAATCAATGACAAAGTGTATATGTTATATTCGAACTGATAGGATGGATAATCTGAATGAAAATTGTTCGAGTGTATATAAAATTGTAATATGCCTTACAAATCTAATCTTGAGTGATTTTGTAAAGTTGGATTAAATTCTAGATGGATGTTAAAAGTCTTCTTTTAATTGTTATGACAGTTGTAAGGATTCTGCATGGATAAATTCTAGAAGTAGTCACTACTGTGAACTGGGTTACTGCTATACAAGAATAGTTGTAGGAATTTTTCAATGTATCGAAGATTCCAGTATAGAAATATTTGAGTAATTAGAATGGAAACCAAAACTGTATATAGAATAATTATATTTTTGTAAGGATTTGTATACAGAGTCATGATATTAGTTGTGTTTTATTTATATACCGTATTGCTACTATAGTTTGGATCCATTGTGGTAATAGGGCCAACGCATAAATGTACGAGGTTTCAAGCAACATATATCTTCTGTAATAGTAATCAATTTGAATCTTGACAGTAAAACTATATTCTAGAACCACTAAAAAACCAGTCGTGACAACGGAAGATCTAAGATAATTTAACCGTGGAAATCATCCAAAGCACAATTATGGGAATTTCCACCTGTCTCGAAAATCATATGCTTTTAGTATTTCAAAGTGTGTGGTGAAAATTCAAGAGATCTGGAAACGAATCCTGGGAATACTATACTCCTTATATCTGAACAATATGAATTATAATATCAAATAAATCATCTACAGTCTAGTTCCTTAAAGTTTTTAAAAAGCTATTCATAATTGAACTTCCTTGTTATAATAATGATACATAAATAGAAGTTTCATAAAGAACAAATTTAGAGGTATACAATTATCCTAAGCATATAATCAAGAAGTAAACTTCGCAGTTATGAGAATAACCAGAGTAGGTAATGAAAAGTCACTTTATATTTCCGAGCATAGAAATATGATAAAATTGAAATACTTAAACTTATCTAAATACCAGATCACAAAGTCTTGGTTTTAAGTACATCTGGTATAACATAAGAGAAATATAAATCGTTCAACCAAGTCTCGGTAGAGATTTTGCCCCTTTAAGTTCCTTTAAAAAGAAATTTTAGTAATAACCAGATGGGTAGGAATTGGCATTTCTCTACCCACAACAACCATACACTAGAACGAATTGTATTCACTATGATAGACCTGAGATACTATTCTATTGGAGGAGAATGCTAAAAGGAACCCGAATACCTCTTGCTTAAAGCGATGACCTGGGTTCCAGGAGCGACGAAGGCATCCAATCCTATAGAGAAAACCGAGAAGATTTTATTAATATCAATCAACCAATAGAATATTGGTAAGAAAGGAATCCAATTCATAAATAGTTTTGTAAGCTTTACTCAGCTGATGAATTTCAGAAGTAGACTCTGCCTCCTCCTCGTATCCATGAAAAGGTTGCTGAACTCGAAGAGGTGGAAAGGGCGAAGAGTTGTCTGATGGATACCTAGCAATTAAATCAGAGGCCTCATCATTAGTTTGTAACCAGTAAAGTTCTCCGTTTGTTTTCGGAATAGTGAATAAACTCTTGCTAAATATGATTTATTATAAACATTATCCCCTGTTAAAATGTATCCTGTATGGTCGCCTCTTCTCTTATCATAGTACAAAAGTGTTTAACAAGTGTTTGATCTGGGAGCAACAAGGGAAATAGTGACAAACTCTAGGACAAAATGGGAAAACCCTCGGATGAAGCTCGGGACTTGGGGATAATTATTTACCACAGATAAAAAAACGGAAAAATGAAATCCTCTAAGAGATTTATATGCGTTATAGAATAACCATATCAGTTGTATTAACGAGGACATCTCCTTTAACTAGTTAAAGGATATCGGGGTGGATAACAAAGGGTAATGGCTTCGAATATTTTAGTTATACCCTGATTTTGAAGAGCCACTCGATATGCAGATAGCATACACTCGGGACGGAGCCGAAAGAACTTAAGAGGACACTCGGTGCTACTATAGAGTACAGTTTATGTCCTGGTCTTCTTGAGCGGAGTCTGGTTTGCCCTATGGATGACAAACATGAAATCTCACGCAGAACGCAGAGAATAATAATAACCTAAAGCTTGCGCAACCATTTATAAAAAAAAACTCTGTGAAGAGTTTACAGTCCAAACATAGATAAATTCATTATAACACTGAGAGATCTCTTGGATTTATCAGTCAAATGCCTTACCTCGTTAAGATGGTTTTCTATTGGGAGGGGTTTGTCAAATGCATATCCACCAGGCTGAATCGTCATCATAAGCATTCAGAACACTCAGAGAAACACTAGGACATAGCCGCTGGATACACAAAACCAAATTTGCGAATGTGAAGTAACCTCCAAGAACCCGACTACTAGAGATTAATGGAAGTCTGTACCTATGCGTCGTGGTTAGGGAAAGGTGGTGAAGTCCCAGCGGACATATTAAAGCTCGCAACAATTCCGAGGGCATACTTTACGGAAGCCTTAAATGCTTGACAAAAATTTATTTACACCACCTTGATCGTACCTAGGTTAATTCTGCCTCAGTCCTTGGGAAATCATTTTTGACAGATAGAATGGATTATCATTACATTCTAAATCCTATAATCAGTTAGGGTTTCATTCTGTTTTCATCGATTTGTGTCAAGAAAGGAAAGGCCTCAGGCCAAGGGTTAGTTTGGATGGGACGACAGTTATTGTGAGTGAGTAATACGTATAACTATCCTTAATTATCATCTTCCAAGTCATAACGCTTGCACGTACTGGTGGTCGTTGTGATAGTGATGAGTCTATAAGCTCCCTGTTACACTAAACCCGAGGAAACATATTGTCATTTTCGAATTTAAGGATGCCTGCTCATTATCACTCTCCTTGTAATGTGTCTTACTTGTGCAATCAAAATTAATGGCATAAAACCATTATGATTTTGCACATTTAGTAGTGAGATGTCCATAAGGATGTAGTTGGGTTAAGGGTAATAGTGTAGGCTATGATACAAGCGATTATGATTAAATCCATCCCCCTTTAAGACTTAAGGTAGGGATAAGGTATGTTAATGATCAGTAACTAAAATATTTTTGGTATGTCCTGAATGGTGAAAGGAAGGGGTATATGATTACCATGTAGTAATGTTGAAATCAAATGTATTCACAATTTGAGAATTAATGACTACAGAAAAAAATAAGTTATATGGAAAAATTGGGAAACATTACAGTTTGGAAGAGAAGCCATTCAGAACTAAGTGTTGAATCTAGTAGAGAATCCATATCAAGAGACTCACAAAAGTGAAATTTATTGAGTTACTGACTAAAAATCCAAGCATATTAAATTAAATATTGATCAGATGAATTTCAAGGAAAAACCAAATCTCCACAAGTAGGCGCAAAGACTAAAAATACCGCCATGAATCAATCAACTCTGAGATAAATAAGGGATAGACAACATAGAAAATTCTTATCCTTCACTCATCATCCATGCACAAAAAAGTAGGGCATTTGAATCTATAGGTATTTAAACATCAAAGTGACGACCGTCGATTTGTCTCATGGTCGACTGCTCTAATTTTGTCTTAATTCTGCTTGGTATATGTGCACACAAAACCCTAATTATGGTTTATTCTAGGGTTTGTATATTTATTATGTCTTTCGGAGTTCATCAGTCACATAATTGTGGCTGTGCTAGTTGTAAATATAGTTATAATATATAAGACATTGAGATGTATGCAAATTTTACATAAATAATATTACTTAATAAAACATTAATATAAATGAACCATTTTTACAAGATTCAATACCTATAATCATGTTTATGTATGTGAATGTTTAGTTTCACATCTTATAACAATAATCTACCTGCGCTAAAGAAATACAAGGGAAAAAAAAATCAATGTGCATCGAGGAAGGGAATGTGTGCGTGTGACATGAGCGATGGGTTTTACTTCAAGAGGCAATTAATTTTCTGGTAGATTTAATGGGTTCAGTGTGAACAGGTAGTGAATCATGAAACAGGCCTCGTCGAACTGCAATGTTAATCTGATCTGCTGATGCGTGCTTTCCATTATTAGTTGAATTCTGATAATTCCCCGCCTTGCCATTGAATTTCACTTCCTGCTCGTTTTTGGAATTTGGGCTGCAACATCCAGGAGTTGGAACATTGGGTTCGCATGAAGGCCGGGGAGAACACCCGACATGTCTTACTGTTGCCGATGACTGAACGGGACGCTGGTCAGTAAATATTAAAGATAATGAGAGTTATAGAATCGTGATTCACTGTTGATCTGTATTTGCAGATGAAATATTTCATGCATACAATACAATACTCACATGGAGGAGGAGTGATCGTCTATAAATACATGATGGAGAGGGGAGGAGCGGATGCAGACCCGAGATTATAGATTTGAGAATCAACCTGGATATTGAATTGAATTCAAAGTAATTGTGATATGGACGATGGAGAGAGTATTCGCTGATAGAGCACACGGGAGAGAACATACACGGGAGAGAACATACAAGCCCCTGAGACATCCATCTTTATACAGATCCTTGCATAGGATGTGTACCTTCCTTTTAGTGTTTTTTCGGACGTCTTAACATATTTTCCTATCTTGTTTCCTATCGCTTCGAAGGTGGCCGACAACTAGTAATATAGTGGTAGAGAGTAAAGCCTTAGCCATACTTAGAGATTTTTAAAAGTTTCTTTCTCTAGGAAGATGTTTTCCTAAAAGCAAATGTTACTAAAAGCAATATTTGTAGCATTGAGCTTGACATTTAGAAGGTGCACCAATTCAAGGATGGTATTGAGTTCATGTATTGGTCTGAATTCTTCATGGGTATGTTCTCTCCCGTGTGCTCTACGAGCGAATACTCTCTCCATCGTCCATATCACAATTACTTTGAATTCAATTCAATATCCAGGTTGATTCTCAAATCTATAATCTCGGGTCTGCATCCGCTCCTCCCCTCTCCATCATGTATTTATAGACGATCACTCCTCCTCCATGTGAGTATTGTATTGTATGCATGAAATATTTCATCTGCAAATACAGATCAACAGTGAATCACGATTCTATCACTCTCATTATCTTTAATATTTACTGACCATCAATCATATAACAGACCAATCCTCCACTAACAGATCAATCCTCTGACTAGTATAATGTCGTTCCCCATGAAAATGAAAACTAATGCGTACATTCTTGTGGTTTCTGCTGTCGCCCTACTTATGACGACGATCTTGATCAAGGAAGGCCCCTTACTTGTGGTTGCTGCTTCTCCGGGTCTTCAACATGACACAAGTCTTCCAACTCCGCCAACATCGCATAAAAACAGTAATGTTCATTCTGCGGTTAAAGCCGCGGCGGCAGGAGGACGGAAATTACTTCGAGGTGATGGTCCTTCTGGACCTCGTGACAACCCCCTACTTGTGCTTGCTTCTCCCCAACCAAATCCCAATGTTCCAACTCCTCCAGAGCAGCGTCCCGTTCAGTCGTCGGCAGCAGTAAGACATGTCGGGTGTTCTCCCCGGCCTTCATGCGAACCCAATGTTCCAACTCCTGGATGTTGCAGCCCAAAGTCCAAAAAGGAGCAGGAAGTGAAATTCAATGGCAAGGCGGGGAATTATCAGAATTCAACTAATGATGGAAAGCACGCATCAGCAGATCAGATTAACATTGCAGTTCGACGAGGCTTGTTTCATGGTTCACTACCTGTTAACACTGAACCCATTAAATCTACCAGAAAATTAATTGCCTCTTGAAGTAAAACCCATCACTCATGTCACACGCACACATTCCCTTCCTCGATGCACATTCATGTTTTTTTTCCCTTGTATTTCTTTAGCGCAGGTAGATTATTGTTATAAGATGTGAAACTAAACATTCACATACATAAACATGATTATAGGAACATGATTATAGGTACTTAATCTTGTAAAAATGGATCATTCATATTAAAATTTTATTAAGTAATATTATTTATGTAAAATTTGCATACATCTCAATGTCTTATATATTATAATTATATTTACAATGATAGAACTTAATTATTATTATTTCTTTTTCTATAATCCTGTTATGTCGTAAAAATGATTGATTGATATCAGTGTTTTTTTAAATAATTTGTTTCATGATGTGAACAATAGGTTATAAAAATGATGTATTGACATTGACTTTTTTTAAACAATGTTATTTATATTAAATTTACGTACATTTTAATACATTATAATTGTTATATTTAAAATCATATTTATTTAAATAACTAGATGGTAACCATTTCTATTAAGCATAGATATTTTAAAGTTATCATTATAATTATTATATTTAAAATCATACTTTTTAAAAAACTAGATGGTAACCATTTCTATTAAGGATATATATTTTAAAGTTATCATTGTTGTGGCAACTAAACCTTTACTTTTAATCATAATTTTAGAATAGACATTTAAAAAGTTTATAAAGGTTAGCATGAAATATTTACTTCAAATTTAATATATATTTTTCATAAATTTTACATTATTTCTTATTTTTCATTGTAAAATTGAAACATTCACTTCAAATATAATTCATAAATTTCAATAATGGTGTCCCAAAGATGTAGGACAACCGGTGACGGAGTGTGTTGTTAAAACACTCCATGTTTTTAAAAAGTCACCACTTCCAAATCATGTTAAGGGTTGGTGAGGCTCAGACCCGAGTGATTTTAACGGCTTAGAAGTCATGGATAAATTAACAAAGAAAAATTCAATAATGTTTTATATATATATATATATATATATATTAATTTTAATAATTTAATTGCTAAATATTGTATTATTTTCCATTAATTTAATATATTTTTTATAATTATGATAATTTACTAAGGTTATATAGAGAGAGAGATGCAATTTTAATAAATTAATAATTTGATCTTAAATATATTTTAAAATTAAGAATATGGGTTAATGTCTTTTAACCTACATATTATTTTATATATAGAGTTCAATAAATTCTTTATTTTTCATTAAAAAAACAAATTTCAATTACAATTTGCAAGCTATATTTTTTATTATTTTTAAAGTCACTATAGGAATCTATATTACTGGTAGGAATTATGATTGAAAAATGGGGATCTTGGTCTGCTTAGAAGGAAACCATTCCTATTGCTAGTTTTGATAGTCACGGTGGAGGTATCTGGTCTGCCAAAAAATGGAAACCAGACCAGACCTTCCATACCCAATTTGAAATAGCTAACTAAAAACTTCCAAACCAACCAAAGTCTGTTATAGAACTAAACTAGCCTTCTACGACATAGGCATAGTTTCCATTAAACTACCAAATTCCAAATAACCAAAACTAAGAGGCGTTACAGCACCTGAGGGTGCTCCCTCCCTCCATATGCTTTTCCCTTGTTATCCTCCTTTGGGGAGACAGTGCAGGTTTTCATGATCTGGGATGGTGCGCCTTGTCCATCCAAAGGCATGATTTCCATGTGATGGACGTAACGCAGGTAAAGGTGGACATGCGTCGCAAACTACTCATGCTTTCTTTTTTTGTCATTCTCTAGGTCTTCTAATATTTTGATGATCGTTTCTAGACTATTGAGGCGACACTCGATCTCGTCCAACATTGTAGTGGTCTCTTGGTTATCTTCATGTCTCACTTCCTCTCATTCTTATTTCACTTTCCCTATCATCCGCTTGGTTACCCAGGTCGTCTCTACCATTTTGTGGTAGAGGGGCTCCGTAGGGCACGTATCCTCCGGATCCGTCTCCAAGTCCGCTTCAAGCACCATGTCACCCCACTCTTTTCCTTTGAGATCATCCTTTAATTCCTCTTCCCACCAGTTATTTTCTTCCTTCCCCTTTGGCATGACCAAAGTGTGGAAGGTTCTCTCCGCTTCTCTCGTTTCCTGCTCCATTCTTGTTAAATGCCGAGAAATTTACGGGAGTTCCTTCCCCATGGGGCTCCTCTTACTCTGCATATGATTTGGTCACACCATTTCTCTTTGCCTACCTAGGATCCTTCTCTGACTATTCTTCATATTCCTCCCTTCACTATTTTCCTCAACCACTTTGCTCTTGAACCTGTAATGACCCTTACTTCTTTTCTCCTTCTGTTTTCCTTCACATATGTTGCCCCTCTTCTTATGGAGTTTCCTTTGCTACACGCAACTATTTCCTACCACAATTTTCCTGAGGTGGTGAGCGCTCCTCTCACTATTTTCTAGTAAGGATCGTCTTATCATGATGGTAACCCCTCTTTCACTGTACTTACCACTGCCCTTACTCGCTTGGGATCCGACCGTCCCTATCCCCATACTTGTATCGGGGGTTGGTGGATCGTCCCTAGTTATCCCCATCTCCTCATGCCTTAATTCATTATGCGCATCTCGCTTGCTGCCTGGAGGTTCTACCTTGCTTTCAACATGAATATTGTTGATGTATCATCCTAGCTTCCTTCCACCCACCTGCTTCCTATAATGATCACGCATGATAATTGGTGGGAAAGTGTTATGGCATTCACAATCTGCCTGGGTCCCACATCGTTTCGAGAAGGTTCACGTTTTCCTCCTCGATGTGACGCTCAATTATGAATCTTCCACCATGATCTTTTATCGCCAGCTGGATGCAGTCTGTTCTAAGTTTCCCTTTGGGTATCCTAGTGTAGGCCTCGTCTAGTTCTAGACCATCCTTGTTGATCCCCTCATTGGCTAGCCTTTCCATTAGTGAATTCTTCATCCTACAAACCCAACAAAACTCCACCGTGTTCAAGGTTCTCAAATTCTCCTCGAGTTTTTGTAGGGAGTGTGCTAGGCGCCAATGTCATTGCACCTTGCCCACTCTGGTGTTGTTTTTGAGTTTCTTCGTCGTGTTGATTACCAGATTTGAGTAACCTTCCACAATGGTATTTTTCATCCCTTCTCTTCGCAGGATTTCAAGGACGATTTCCAGGGCTCTCAATTTCTCTACGTTGTTTGTTTAGTTTCCTATGCTCCCAACATACAGGCAGATGATTATGCCTCCACTCTCTCTAATTACTCTTCCTGCCACTGCCACTCCCGAATTTCCTTTAGCTATTGGTTCAAAATTCTGTGGAGATGCACTCCTCGAGGAGGTGATCCATTGTTTCCTCCTTGACCTCATAAAGGTGGCAACGAGAAGGACCTATGAAAATCCTTTAATTG
Organism: Picea sitchensis; assembly: GCA_010110895.2. Taxonomy (NCBI): domain Eukaryota; kingdom Viridiplantae; phylum Streptophyta; class Pinopsida; order Pinales; family Pinaceae; genus Picea; species Picea sitchensis. Next base: position 17,298 of record SNQJ01S0038312.1, on the reverse strand, counting down.
AGGTTCTCCCAGGTCAAATTTATGTTGTGTAGTACTAGCCATTCAAACATTTTGATTTTTGTCCATTGCGGGCCCTTCCATATTTTCTCCCATTGTGGCTACAGGTTTTCTTGGTCATGGCCTACGATGTAATACATGTCTTCTTTTAGGTTAAATTCACCCCCATTTTTCCTACCCTACCTCAATTGATCATCTTCCTCCGAGACCCCTATTTTCCTTTTCCCCAATTTCTTATCGATCTCTTTCGTTATCATTTTGATATGGGATCCATTTTGTGGATTAAGTTTGTCCTAGATACTCCATATGGCGATCCCATCCCTTTGCTTCCAGTATTGATGGACTTTCATTTTTCCTTGCCCGATCATATCTTGTTTGGGCTCCTCCATGTCCTTAGTTTCCATTATGTGTTCTTGCTATCACACATCCTCACAGAACCTCAAAGTTCGACCATTCCTGACTTCCTAGAAGCTGTGACTTTGGATCTAGCTTTTATTTCTCCAAGCATGATTACATATGGCTAACCCCGAATTCGCTTCTAGTCGTTGATGTCCGGGGCATATTTGGCTTTCCATAGATTCTCCCATGGCATCGAGCTTTCTTTTACCCATCTCCATCATAGATTTTTCCCGTAGGCCTCATTGGTTACATGTGGGTCTTGTAACCCAAGGCCTCCTTTTCTCTTTGGTCTACATGCCTTATCCCAAGCCACCAAGCCTGATTTATTTTTGTCCTCTGTGACTATCCATAGGAAATCTCTTTGGATGGATCTTATTTTTTGTAGTATGCCTTTGGGGGGTAGAAACACTGACATCATAAATGTCAGGATTGCTTGTAGGACCTTTCTGGTGAGGATTAGCCTTATGGCAAGGTTTAGAGCTCTATACGTCGAGTTCTTTCCACTCTCCTACAATTTGTTGATAACTCCTTCCCACGTTGCATTCCTACAAAATCTATCCATGAAGGGTATTTGATCTTCCCAAAAATGTGATCTATAGTTGAAGTTGACCATGCCTTCCATCGCATTGCTTCTGACCAAAAACTCCTTAGGGGTGCAAATCTGAACAAGGGCGCACCATTGGTTTGGGTGACCAAGAAATGAGGATCCAAACCGGGATGAGCCAAGAGTGGCCAAGAGGCTTTGGCTATATCAGAGTGACTTCCGGGGATCAATGGGATAAGCACAGTGTATCCATGGAAGAGGGCGCACTCACTTCATCCCAGCAAAGGAGAAACTCGTAAGGGCACAAACCCCAGTTGGTGCGCCCTCCCCTCTGCCTCGAAAAACTAGAAGGAAACGATTTTCTCCCTGAGAGAGTGGATAGATAATGGGATAAGATTTCTCTAAAAGGTGGAAGCATGGAAAACAAAGTCACTAGGAGGCAACCATGAAGGAAGGTGCACTGGTTATTCTTCATAAAACCTAAAAATGAAATTGTCGTGAATGTAAAAATGATTGATTTATATTAATTGTTTTTTCTATAATCTATTAATGATATGTTGTAAAAATGATTGATTTATATTAAATTTTTTTTAAATAATTGGTTTCATAATATGGACAATAGGTTATAAAAGTGATGTATTGATATTGATTTTTTTTTTCAACAATGTTATTTATACAAAATTTACATACATTTCAATACATTATAACTATTATATTTAAAATCATATTTATTTAAAAAAACTAGCACATCTACATCTATAGTGGATGCTGAACCATCCTATAACTATCTCTAGATTCACGTAATGCTACACAGATAAAATGTGTTTCAACTTCAAGATAAATACAAGTCTAACCATATATAAAACACAATAAAACAAGGATTATCATCTCTTAACTATTTCTAGGATCTTGTATTAGGCTATGATTAGCTTTCAAAGTAATGCCACACAGATAAAATAATGTGTTCAGAAGATTAAAACTATATAAAACACAATAAAACCATATATAAAAGAGAGTAAAAGCAGGTATTATAAACCTAATTATTGTGTAATATAAACCCTAATTATTGTGTATTTTTAAATTTGAAATATTAATTATTTAAGAAGCTGGTATGTTTTTTTTACTATTCAAGTAAAGCAAGTGAGACACCAATAACATTAATTTTTTTAATCAAGTATCTTCAAATTACTTTGAATTCATATAATAATATTAATAATAATAATAATCTATTTTTAAGGTCACGGCCAAGCCAGCACACCAAATTGGTGTATGAGACCCCCTTGTTTGTGGGACAAGGGACCCCCCTCCGCCCAGTGATTTGACTGGTAAAGTCTACGAAGGTATACATACCCTACCCCACTATGGATTTGAACCTGTGACCTCTTAAGAGGAAACACATGTTCATACAGATATGTCAAAAGTATTTATATCCTCAAAGAACAATATTTTTTTTTATCAATCCAATATATTCAATATATTCAATATTGGATTAGTGCAGTAATCACAATATAGTATTTGTAAATATAATCCTTTCAAATTTCAAATGCATTTCATAGAGGGAAGATTGACATGGACCCTAATCAATTTGTCATCAATAAACAATGAAAAGACTTTGAATAGTTGATGTTGCATAGCTATCAAAGTTCAAGAATACAGTATTGACAATTTTTCTAAGCATATCATCAAGCCAACAATGCTTCACAAAATGAAGCTTTTACATCATAGATCATTAATTAAAACTAGTTAGTGTATAAGATTGCTAACAATATTCTTTCAGATGAAATTTGGACCTTTTGTTTCTCAGTTTTTCCTCAAAGAATAAAACAATAACAATTAATTATACTGGTAAGCACAACCCGAACTATATACAAAGGTGAAATTGAAAAGTGATACGGCTAAGCACAAGCCAAATTAAAGACACATGTGAAATTGAAAAGAAAAATACAGGTTGAATTTAAGGGCTATGGTGGAATTTTAAACACACTTAGAATTGTATCTAGTAAATTTTTAACACATGACATTGGAAAGAAAATATACATCAACATATAAATTATTAATAATGCAGAACTTGTCATCAACCTC
>SNQJ01S0038311.1:26122-56175 GCA_010110895.2 Picea sitchensis | reverse complement strand
GTGAAGTGTCTTTCAATTTTTGTATAGTTTTTGACCCTTCTGGAATGTTGTAAACTTCATTCTGTGCCATGAATGACTTCATTGTTGTGTTGATGATGCAGAGTTCTTGTCGCCCTGTGTGGACGAAATTTCAGTGATAACAAGTAGTTTCATCTTGGCTTCTAGAGTGGAAAATACACCTCCTTTTTCCTCCAACAATTTTTTTAGTTGGGTTTCCATATTTTTAAGTTTCATATCTTCTGCTTGTCTTTTCTGGAAAGCCCATGTATTTGTTTTTTCTTTGATCCTTTGAAGATTTTCAATAAAATGAGAAGTAGCCAAGAGTGTGATCTCCTAAAGAAAGGGGATCCAGTGTTCTATTACCAAGTTTATAAAGGATTCATCTGATAACCAGGTCCCGTTGAATTTGAAGGGGCTTGGTGGCTTGCTCGACCCTTGTCTTAACTCCAAAAATATCGAGCAGTGATCTGAAATGCCTCCAAAACCAATCCATTGTTTCAGGTGAACAGGTTTTTCCAAGAGAGAGTTTGTTAACAAAAAACAGTCTAATCTTTTCACTACATTGTCTTCCCCCACTCTGTTATTTCTCCAAGTTGATTTGAGTTTGACTGCTTCAATATCCAATTAATTGCAATCGACAATTTTTGGTGTGAAGTAATCCGTCAAAGGATTTTCTCTTTCTTGTTTTCCCCAAACTTCTAAGAGACCCAGAGAAAAGTTTAGGTCCCCTCCAAGGATAACCTATTGATCTTTTAGGAAATACTTAGTGAAAATCGTGTCCCAGAAGGAGCCTTTGTTCTGGAAGGGACCATAGATGTTGATGATGTGAAGAAATTCATCCAACTCTAGCAAATATATTATTATGCCAAGACAAAACTCAAAACCCCAGGAATTTGTGACTTTGATGGAACGAGTGTTCCATCCAATTTCTAGACCTCCAAATCTTCCTGTTGCATCCAGGGTTTCAAAGTTCCATCCTGGGAGTGAGGAGATTAATTTGGACTTTATCTCCTCTCCTTCCCCCAACGTCTCTTGTAACAGTAGAATATCAGGGTGTTCAGAATCGATCACCCTTTTTAGGGCTGGTCTTTTGAGGAGGCCATCCAGACCCCTATGGTTAAAAGAACAAAATTTCATCACGGGCCCTTTCCAAGGTCTCACCTTGCTCTAAGTGCTCGTTCAACAGAGAGTTGTTTTCCAGCCAAAAGATCACTTTTGGATTTTTTTTGTGCCTTTGAAATCAACAATTTTCTCCCCCTCCCACTTTTTTTTGTAGATACCGAATCCGTGGCTAAACCCCCCAAGGGTCATTTTTCTGTGATCTGAAGAAGTAGCACCCTATTGAGGTCACTGAGGAAGAAGAGGAAGAATCCTCCTCTACAGAACAAAAATGTTTTGTTCTGGGGGGATTGATCGCAGCAATCTCTGAGGGAGTCGAAGACCGAGTGGCTAGCAGAGGAGGAAGGATTGTGTGGGTTGGGAAATTTAGAGCCCTCAACCGCTCAATGCCATCTAAATTTAATTTTTTTATTAAAACACTAATAGGAGGAGAGGAGGTTAAAGTAATACATGTGGTCACATGAGGTACTAAACCCGAACCAGTCTTGGAGGGACATGAAGATTCTTCTCCCTTTGTAGAATTGTGTCATGAAACAAGTGAGGATGTGTGACGTTCTAGAGTTGGAGCCTCCTGTAAAGATTCTGACTGTCGGCCTTATTCTTCCTGATTCCGAAATCCTTCACTTTATGATGCGGTGGGAGTAATAACCTTTTGGATCTGTCCTTTATCACTATAAAAACCATGCCTCTGGTCCTGACTGGCATACTGCAATTTTTAATCAGATGTTCGTATTGATGGCATCTCCTGCACCTGAAGGGGACATTTTCGTAATCCAATCTTTGGGTGTATGTGAAACTTCCCCAACTGAGGTCGACTTCCTCGCCAATACCTTCTCTAATATTTAAGTTAACTAAGAACCTTTCCACCTTCCTTTGCTTTGTCTCTTCGAAGGTCATATCTGCATTCATAAATTCGCCCAAATAGTTCCCAATTATTTTGAAGTGCTCGAGGGACCAAAAATGGAGTGGTAGCATCAAGAGCCTCACCCAGACTGGAATAATATCCATCATTTCTTTGCTAGCATAAAAGAGAGGAATCCAGGGCTTAAGGAGTAAGGGGTATTTGTTTATGCTCCAGGGTTTCCCTAAAGCCCACTTTGAATGCTCAGGTTGTAGGAAAGTGAAGGCAAACCAGTTCCTATTTATTTCGACAATCTCAGGGACATATCCAAGATGCTCCTTCCAGGCATTATGCATCCAGTTGGTCATGGTTTTGAGTGAAAAGGTTCTTCCACTGGCTCGACCCACTAGGGTTTGGTTTTCCATGTGAACAACCTGACTTAGATCCACTTCTTCCCTAAGAACCAAATTTCCAATGTTCTCTTTTGACTTTAGGCTTTTCCTTTTTAGCATGTGCCCTTCCCCTGTCTTCATTATTGGACCACCAGGGCTAGTACTGTCATCCGAATGAAGAGGAGAGAGTGAAATCTATGTGTTCTCTTTAAAATCTAGATTCTAGTCGAAACCCATATGCTCATCTGCCTCTAAGAAGGCTGAAATGAAGCCCTTAGCGATGGAAAATTTTGGAGGGTCCAGTTGTTCTCCTAAGAGTAAGGGGAGCCCATCTACGCCATGACCTACTGCCTCATTTGGAAACCCTTTTTGTCCCCCGTGAAAGCCAGAAGGTCCATACTATGCTTGGGAAGGGGAGTGCGAAGAAAATAAAAATCCTCCTTCTGTCTGGTTAAACCAATCTAGGTCCGAGGCTTGCTACGTGTTGAGGGGAGCTAGGGTATCGACTACAGGATGGTATAAACTGGGTAACCAAGGTTCTAAGAAATCCCCAAAAAATACATTTTCAAGCAAAGGGGCCTAGAGAGTGGACTCAAGCTCGATCTCTGGAGGTTGTTTTGAAGGAAGAGGAGCTTCACCCTTCTCGGCCAACTGGTCTAAAATCCATCCACTTGTCATCTCCTAGAGCTTCCTAGAGTCTATGGGGTCGGTTTCGATGTAGACTGTGGTATCCATAGAGGTCTGCGGTTAGAAACTCCCTCTGTCGAGAGAATAAAGCCGAGAAGTAGAGAAACCACTAGAAAAAATTGTGGATAAACTCTAGCTGAGAAACTGTAAAAAGAACCGAAAACTAACCGCAGCCTGGTGAACTATCCCACTCCTTGACCGTAGAGGCCATCGCTCCCCTTTTGCATTTATGTTTTATGTTCATGTTCAAGTAAGAATTATGATCTAACATTTATGAAATCATAATTCAATCTTATATTATTTTTAATTTATGTCCTTTTACAATATTTAACTTCATTATTTATTTTGTATTTGGTGATTAGGTACAACATTAGCATGTTGCTTATAGAAAGGAAGAAATTGCATAGCCATTGAATGTGACCCAATACAGTGTGGTTTTATTCAACAAAGAATTAATGTTATTCCAACTCTTCCAAATGAAATGCAAGAAGTTGGCTTGAGGAAAGGAGATTTTAGTGAATCAAAGGTGGAAAAAATGTCAAAGGAACTTCAAGTACCATTAGAATGATTGATTGGAAAGGATCACTTTGGAGAACTTACGGATATTAAAGACCCAATGGAAGAGAAAAACGACACAATGGAAGAACAAAATTATGTCAAAGAAGATGATAATGTCTCTATTGAGAATGATGAATTTGGGATATATGATATTGTTGATTAGTTTTAAGATGCCCTTGAAGATGATGCTCAATTTTGCGAATTTTTTATGAGCTATAATTGTAATGTTTTGACTTTCAGATTTTAAAATAAGAATGAATATGTATCTATTGATGTTTTATGATGAATCTTTTTTATTGTTTTTTTTTACTTTTATTTGTATGTGAATCACTATACATGGGGAAATTTTATTAAATGTTGTCATTTTTTTACTTCAAATGTATAAAATTATGGAAAAAAATGTTAATTTTTTATAAAACTTTCACTTTTTTTGTTCAATTATGTCCATAGAAATGCTTTATTTGACATGTTATTTTAAACGAATAGGAACCAAAATGTAAAGGATTTTTATTATATATGGCTGTAAAATGTATATTTTTTTGCTAAATATTCAAAAATAGTGTTATTTAACTACGATTATTTTCTATGTATTGAAGTAAAGGTAAACAATGTGTTAAAAATGATGTTTTCCACTATATTTTAAAAGTATGGAAACATAATTAATTGAGACACAATTATATGAAAACTATTAATTTCAAAAAAGTAAATGGTAAAAAATATTTTGAAGATTGAAAGAATCATGGGAAAATGACTAAAAACACCGTTGAAAAAAAAACAATTAGAAAAAAAAATTGAAAATAGATGAAAAAATAAGCATTTAAAAAAATAATGTGGAAACATTTGGATCAGAAAAAATAAAATATCAAAAAACCACCTAAAAAGGGAGGGGGGTGCTACCGGTAGCACCACTTTTAAAAACGGGGTAAAAAAAGTGACCCCCCAAAAAACGATAACTTTGTAGAGTTCTCGTTAAGTTGGTAACTATGTTAACTATGGAAAATCATAGATTTGTGCCCCTAAATGGACTCATAGAGTAAGGAAATCCCTTAAATAAGTACCCCTGAGGATTAAAGTGAACCAAACTGACCACCAAGGGCCAAAGGACAAGAGAAGAAAGACGATAAAAGACCCTAGCTAAACACTAGACATCCCTAAGAGGTCACACCTATATGATAAGGTAAAGGGGACTCAAATAAGGTGGTACAACACATAGGGACAATAATGAGATATCAATGTCATCACTATAGTTCGTTACAAATGGACATGGTATGGAAGAGGATCACATCACGACATTCCTAGTGGATAGGTGCATGTGAGTATTAAAGTATGAAATCCATACGATACAAGAATGCATTCGAAGATTCTTATTTCATTGCCTCTCATTCCACCTTGATGGCCCAAATTCCCTCTGTTATCTGTGGGCTTGGTAACTAGAGACCAAAACTACTTTGAATAGATTCTAAGAGAAAAAATTGGAGTTGGAAGCTTCTCTTGATGTTGTTGATGGTATCATAGCCTAATTTTCTAGTTTGGTGTCTAGTTTCTTGAACTTCCATGCACAAATATTGATTTCTCACTCTCCTCCTTGTGTGAGTTTGATTCTCTACTCTATGAAGACTGATGGCAAAATGACCATAGCTATCTACTTGTATTCAATTCTATGTTTGATTCTAGGCCAATCCCATCATTCATGCCTTGAATTTTGATTATCATATTGCCACAAATTTCCATATCTATGAAAATCTATTGGATTGATGCTTTGAAATAAAATAAATATTTTGGCAAGGTAAAGGCATAAGAATGACAACTGAATAGTTGGGTTATTTCTTCAGAGTGATAAATAAAATCATAGTTCTATTTTATTATCAAAAGCATCAAACAATTAAATAATGGTTGTTAATATGCCATGAGAAACATTGACAAATATAATTGGTGTTGTTTGACAATGAGGAAAGGTAATTGTGTTGAGTAAAGTACTCTTGAACTTTTGACTTTACCTTAGTTTATTACGATGAGGTTTTGGAATGGTAAATCTAGAGGATATCATGTTAGATATTATCCCTAAAGTATACACCAGACTGTTATGGCACAAATCTAGGAAACCTAAGTTATTACAATGGTTTTGTATTTGGTTTATAGGTAGATCAAGGAGGTTGTATGGGTTAAGGATCTGGTAAATTTCATCAACTAGATCTCAAAATATTGGCAGTACCTCATATAGTCAAGGGCATTCACTTTGATGATTAGATGAATTAAAAAATTGGATATAGGAGGAATGGAAAGAGAAACAAAAAACACAAGTGGACAATCTCTTTACTTGTATGCAGAAGATTTCCAAGTTCAAAATATCAATTTAAACCTAAAACATATATTTGAATATAATTTACAAAAGACAGATAATTGACAACAAAATCTTCATTGTAATCAAATTTGAATCTATGTGAACATCAATACATTGCATAAATTCTCATTATATTCAAATAAGACAAAAAAATAGAATAACAATGGACACGCAGTCAAAACCATCAAAATTTATGAGTCCCTGAGTATGAGATGTTGCAGGGCATGAAGATCTTCACTATAATTTCTAGACCTCATTCTTTTCTCCTATCACTCAATCCCCCTACATCCTTATTTCAAATAAAATATATAGAAAAATGCATCAACTAATTGTTGCTATCTTTTTGGAATAAAATCTTATCACTAAATCCAAAAAATAAAAGAATTTTGATTTGTTGCAATAAATATGGAAATGTTGGAGTTGCTTCCTTGAAATTTTTCCACATGATAGATAATTGCCTCGGCCAATGCCTCGATATCTGGGAGTTGAATATAATTGTTGATAAGATGATGAGGTTAGTCGACACCTTGAAGAATCCTTGTTGACCAAAATTAACCAGTTGGTTTTTTCCACCTGTCTTCAATCTTCCCTGGAATCTTATAATTGCAAGGTGCTTTGCCACCTAATAATCTATCACATCTATTGGAAAGAATGTTGATGGGTCTTATTTTGACACTAGAAACTCAATAAATCCAAACTCCGTGATATACCTATAAACCAAATACAAAACCATTGCAATAACTGAGGTGCCCTAGGTTTGTGCCACAGTAGTATGGTGCAAACTTTAGGGATAACATTAGAGATGGTAGATATTTAGTTCATTAGTTTTCATTGTCTAAATGGCTAACACAATTTTTAGCATCATCATCATTCATCAACATCAAATAAAAAAATGTTTCAATTCATAAAACACATGCCATGAAATGTGTGTGTGTGTGTGTGTGTGTGTTCAAAATCGTCTCAACCGTACATTTTTTACAATATTGCACATTGTGCCCAATATACAAAATGACAAAAAGTGCCCAAACATGGAAAAGTGACATATGGTGCCCTGTATACAAAATGGCACTCATTGGTCACTCATTGACCACTGCCACCCTCACAACCATCAGGTGCATCCTAGAACTCGATATTTATTCTCTTACTCGAAGTAGGACCTCGACTGGTTTTGCACCTAGGCGTGGTTCGTTGCTTCGGAGACTGGACAAAGAAACAACATTCTTATAAAAAAAAAATCACTGTGAATTAACAGACTTACAAAATGATACTTAATAATTTAAGCTAAGAAAACTCACTGTAGATAATATTGATAATCGCAAGGGTGTTTCCCTCCTCCGCAAACCTAATCTCTCAACAATGCCACCCTACAGCAGTTACAAGGATCAAAGCATGAAATTAAAAAAAATGAATAAAATCAAATTTGTTCATGGTAGATAAAAATTAATCAACAAATGATCTCACTATGAATAACTCAGTCAACGGTGGAGAGTCGTTATCAGGTGGAGCACTCGATTGTACAATATTATTCGAGGAAACATATAATGTGGTAGCCTTAGTGGATGAAACAATATCGTTTGCAATAGAGATTATCGATGGGTGGAGTACGGGTGTTGCCATTGTGGATGGATGGAATGGAAAAGGTAGTGAGAGTGGGTGGCATACGGGTGCACCCATTGTGGATGGATGTTATGGAATAGTTGGTGGGGTGGGTGGTGTGCAGTTCCAGTCACTGTGGATGGATGGGATAACAAAGGTGGTGGGAGTTGGCGGTGATAAACCCCCATGGGTTGTATGAGTGATGGTAAAATCATTGGGGTGAAAAGAGGTATCCCAAGAGTTGGGGAAGGGTGGCCAAGAACTGGACTACCCCTATAGTTGGGGAAAAATGATGGGGGGAATGTCGGTAGTGGTGGTGAATGGAAGGGTGTGGTACAGTAAACCTAGCAATGAATGAAGCAACTTACATACATATTTATAATATTTTTTAGTACAAAAATGTAAATTTGAATCAAAAAAATATAAGAAATTTCACATTTAAATAAGATTTAACTCAACACATGATATATGTGAAGGGGGTGACTTGTCCATCCCAAGTGGACATGGTTCATCACCATATGGTACCACATCTTATAGAAACACAACAACATTATATTTAAGGATGTTAGAGAATAAGCAAATCATTGTGGTGAATTTAACAAAGGTGACACATACATATGTATGCAGTACACCAAATGAGCAAGCTACCTCTATTGTTGCACCAGTTATAGAAACTGGCACTGATGCATCTACTAATGCTGAAGGTTTGTTGTTCGAGCCTCTCTCTCTCTCTCTCTCTCTCTCTCTCTCTCTCTCTCTCTCTCTCTCTCTCTCTATATATATATATATATATATATATATATATATATATATATATATATATATTCTCTCTCTCTCTCTCTATATATATATATATGGGGGAAAATATATATATATATATATGTATATATATATATATATGTTATATAAAAAAAAAAAAAAAAAAAAAAAAAGAATATATATGTATATATATGTATATGTAAGGAGAGGAGGAGGAAGAGAGAAGGAGGAGGAGAGGAAGTCAGATACCCAACCTCACTCCTTGGAGGCCTCTAGGTGACTGCTAGCCTCCATCAGGGCCATGAATCTTCTATCAAGATACTAACCTCCTCCATGAAACTCTCGTGACTACTAGCCTCCATCAGGCCATAACAGATCTTCCTACAACTCGCGCATCTATGAGGGTCACATGAAAATCTAGTTTGTCCATGTGCCCTCTCCTGGATGCACTTTATTGCAAGGTTTGAAGATCCATACCCTCTCCCAACATCACCTATAGGTACCTCCTACCGAGATAATGTTATAAAATTGTCATGCTACACTAGGCTCTGAGTTAAGGCTAATATGGATAATTGGGCTTGGTTGATGCCTTCCAAAATGGGAGGATGTTGAGAAAGAGGTTTATTCATGCACCTAGGAGGACGAGGACCTGAGACTGGGTCACACCTAGCATTTTCTATGACATATGTAGACCCACGACCAACCCCCTAGAATTCACCAATGTCAAATTAGTTGACATAGTGACCCAACATGAACTTTGACCATAATTTCCTAATAAAATATAGAGGCACCTCCCTATTATTGTAGGGAGATTTGTCAAATATCATAAACCACCTATCCATCCAATTATCCTTAAATCATTGGTGGGTGCACCAGTCCATACAAATGTGTCTCTTTATGATTAGTGGTTGTAATCTGGTTCAAGGATCAATGAACAGTGACATCAATTCTTGTTTTGTAATGCTTAAGTCTTTCACTTAGTTTTTATCTAGGCCAGTCTTAAAATATTCAAAGATCCTAGCCCTATAATCAGAAATATTGGTTAATTTCCCTTGGGCAATTGCAATGGACGATACAATGGTGTCCAAGGAAGTAGCTAATGACAATCAGGTGGGCCCTCTAGTACTATGAAAGTCTTTGACAATAGATCTAAGACACCTCAACCCTTCATCAATTTTCATGTTTACATTTGTTGGTTGTGGCTTGGGGTTTGGTGTGACTTCCTATGGTGGTGTCGAGTTTTGGTTTTCTCCAAGTCCCATGTTAATTATGTGTTGCAATTTAATAATGCAATTTATATAAATTAGATTAATTTTTAAAGCATTTAAATAATTTAGGAAATTAAAAAAACATGAAATTGCATGTGAATAAATACTAGGAATACCTCAAAGATGACATTAAGATTGTGTGGACACCTTGTCAGCGAATCCTAGGAATTCAATTTTCTCAATAACTCCTCAAAGATATCGCATGGTTGGTAGAAAGAGGAAATAAAATGGTTGTAGACCCTTTTATTCGGGCCCAACATGAACATGCACGTGTTCCTAGAGCGCATGTGTGTTCTTGTTGAGGAGCCAAGTTGGCATACTTGGTAACAATTCGGGGTTTGTCGAGCCTATCTCACTAGGAATGCATGCACATTCTTAGAAACATGAGCGTGTTCTCGGTCACTTTGTTGCCACTTTTTTGTCCACCAACTTCTTGCAGACACCCTTAACTATGTGGTGACTAGTAGTCATACTTAAAGTAATAATAGAAAATCTTTATTCAAATTCGGAAATTTAATTTTATAATCTAAATAATAAAGCATGATTTAAAATCTAGAAAATTCAAACTTCAAAATAAACCAAGATAACTAAACTATTGAAAAGGAATAATATTTTATATATGTAGTAAAAATAATTTACAATATAATATATAGGCTTATCACTATATTATTTTATTTTTTATAAATATATAAACAATTAATAGAAATCATTTCTATCTTGCATAATCTTCACTAAAATTATGATATTAATTTTTTATTTAATTAATATTATTTTGTTATCATTGATTTAGGAAATAATTATAAAAAATATATAACAAAAATGGTTAACATGATTTTCAATATAAAGTTATATTATTTTTCCATTTTTCTTCATAATTATTGTATTACAATATAAAATTATATTATTTTTCCATTTTTTCTTCATAATTATTGTATTATATTGTTTTTCCATTTTTTTCCATAGTTATTGTATTATGAAAAACTAAACCCCAACATTTACTTTAATTGTGATTTACATGATTCATGATTATTAATATAATGTTATATTATTCCACCATTTTCTTAAGAATTATTGTACTATTGAAAGCTAAATTATCAACACTTATGATTGACATTGTAAGCATGTTTTCCTTTAATTATGATTTACAATACAAAGCATATTCTAATGAAATCGTTGTAAAGCAAAATTCTCATTTCAATTTTCCTTTGTTATTGTTGTTAAGATTTATATTCTACTTTTAAATTAATCAAAATCATTTACAACCTATATTTAAAATCATTATAAATATCTAAATAATATGAAACATTTACAATGGGATGATTCCGAGTGCATTGTAATAATAAAGTATTCCTAACCACTATTAGATATAACTAAATATTATTGTGTTACTCTTTATTAATACATTAGGCTAAAACTGTAAATTAACTACATCTCAAAAATGCTTTCATACTATTATGAAAACATTACATATAGCTAATTATTATTTTGTTAGTCCTTATTAATACATTAGGCTAAAACTTTAAATTAACTACATCTCAAAAATGCTTTCATTGCTATTATGGAAACATATAAACGTCATTGTTAAATCTAATATAACTAATTATTATTTTGTTACTCTTTATTAATACATTATGATAAAAACTTTAAATTGACTACATCTCAAAAATGCTTTCATACTATTATGAAAACATATAAACGGCATTGTTAAATGTAATATTAATTTGCTTTCATACTATTATGAAAACATATAAACGTCATTGTTAAATGTAATATTAATTTAATAGTAGAAATCATTAACAGCTTCCATTAGGCCATGACAAATCTTCCTACAACTTGAGCATCTATGATGTTCACATGAAAATATAATTTTTCCATGTGCCCTCTCCTAGATGCACTTTATCGCGGGGTTTTGAAGATCCATCCCCTATCCCAACATCACCTGTAGGTACTTCCTGCCAAGATAATGTTATAAAACTGCCATGTTACACCAGGCTCTCAGTTAAGGTTAATATGGATAATTGGGCTTGTTTGATGCCTTCCACGATGGGAGGATGTTGAGCAGGAGGTTTATTCATGCACCTAAGAGGACGAGGACCTGAGACTGGGTCACTGATCCAGGTGGATATCGATGGCCACCCAGCTTTTCCAACTGGCTCAAAACAGTTTTCTGGCAATTTTGATAATTTACTATTTTTAGCAGTTTTTACTTTCGGAGCCTTTTTTAGGCCCTAAACGATGTTTTTTTGGGAAAAGAGGTTTGAAATATGGAAGTTTCTTCCATATTGCGCCTAAAATGAGTCTCCTCGATTATACCTTTCCAATGGGCTATCATACACCTAAAAAGGAGATCGTATGCAAAAGTTACGACCCCGGGAAGTTGATGTACTAACTTACCCAAACGGGGCCCACATGACTTTTGGCGCTTCATCTCCTAGGGTTAGGTTTTTGGACGTCTAGGGTTTTTGGCATTCCTACTTATTGTAAAAAAGCCTTCAAAGCCTCATTGTAATCATCTTCATGTGAATGAGCGTAGCCATCACATCTCTTCTCAGAGATAAGCCGTCACCATTCCAGCAAGTTTGTTTCTGTTGCATTTTACAATTTTAGCTTATTTCGTTATTGAATAGAAAACCAGTTTTAATGTATCTCTGTTATTTTGTGTTAAGCACCTATTAATAATCTGTAGTCATTTTGTTCTGCTCAAAAAATATGGATCAGTCACACCTAGCATTTTCCATGACATATGCAGACCCACGACCAACCCCCTAGAATTCACCAATGTCAAAGTAGTTGACATAGTGACCCAACATAAACTTTGACCATAATTTCCGAAGAATATATAGAGGCACCTCCCTATTGTTGTAGGGAGATTTGTCAAAAATCATACACCACCTATCCATCCAGTTATCCTTAAATCATTGGTGGGTGCACCAGTCCATACAAATGTGTCTCTTTATGATTAGTGGTTGTAATCTGGTTCTGGGATAAATGAACAGTGACATCAATTCTTGTTTTGTAATGTTTAAGTCTTTCACTTGGTTTTTATCTAGGCTAGTCTTAAAATATTCAAAGATCCTAGCCCTATAATCAGAAATATTGGTTAATTTCCCTTGGGCACTTGCAATGGATGATACAACAGTGTCCAAGGAAGTAGCTAATGACAATCGGGTGGGCCCTCTAGTACTATGCAAGTCTTTGACAATAGATCTAAGACACCTCAACCCTTCATCAATTTCCGTGTTTACATTTGTTGGTTGTGGGTTGGAGTTTGGTGTGACTTCCTGTGGTGGTGTTGAATTTTGGTTTTCTCCAAGTCACATGTTAATTATGTGTGTTGCAATTTAATAATGCAATTTATATAAATTAGATTATTTTTTAAAGCATTTAAATAATTTAGGAAATTAAAAAAACATGAAATTGCATGCGAATAAATACTTGGAATACCTCGGAGATGACATTAAGATTGTGTGGACACCTTGTCAGCGAATCCTAGGAATTCAATTTTCTCAATAACTCCTCAAAGATATCGCGCGGTTGGTAGAATGAGGAAATAAAGTGACTGCAGACCCTTTTATTCAGGCCCAACATGAACATGCACGTGTTCCTAGAGCACATGTGTGTTCTTGAGAATGTGTGTGTGTGTTCTTGTTGAGGATCCAAGTTGGCATCCTTGATAGCAGTTCGGGGATTGTCGAGCCTATCTCACCAGGAACACATGCGTATTCTTAAAAACATAAACGTGTTCTTGGTCACTATGTTGCCACTTTTTTGTCCACCAACTTCTTGCAGACACCCTTAACTATGTGATGGCTAATAATCATACTTAAAGTAATAATAGAAAATCTTTATTCAAATTAGGGAATTTAATTTTATAATCTAAATAATGAAGCATGATTTAAAATCTAAAAAATTCAAACTTCAAGATAAACCAAGATAACTAAACTATTGAAAAGGAATAATACTTTATATATGTAGTAAAAATAATTTACAATATACATGCTTATCATTATATTATTTTATTTTTTATAAATGTATAAATAATTAATAAAAATAATTTCTATCTTGCATAATCTTCACTAAAATTATGATATTAATTTTTTATTTAATTAATATGATTTAGGACATAATGATAAAATATATATAATAAAATGGTTCACGTGATTTTCAATATAAAGTTATATTGTTTTTCCATTTTTCTTCAAAATTATTGTATTATATTGTTTTTCCATTTTTCTCCATAATACAATAATTATGAAAAAATAGACCCTAACATTTACTTTAATTATGATTTACATGATTCTTAATATAATGTTATGTTATTCACCATTTTCTTAAGAATTATTGTACTACTGAAAGCTAAATTCTCAACACTTTTCCTTTAATTATAATGGACATTGTAAGCATATTTTCCTTTAATTATGATTTACAATACAAAGTATATTCTAATGAAATCGTTGTAAAGCAAAATTCTCATTTCAATTTTCCTTTGTTATGGTCGTTAAGAATTATATTCTACTTTTAAATTAATCAAAATCATTTACAACCTATATTAAAAATCATTATAAATATCTAAATAATTTGAAACATTTACAATGGGATGATTCCGAGTGCATTATAATAATAGAGTATTCCTAACCACTATTAGATATAACTAAATATTATTGTATTACTCCTTATTAATACATTAGGCTAAAATTTTAAATTAACTACATCTCAAAAATGCTTTCATACTATTATGAAAACATTACATATAACTAATTATTATTTTGTTACTCATTAATACATTAGGCTAAAACTTTAAATTAACTACATCTCAAAAATGCTTTCATGCTATTATGAAAACATATAAACGTCATTGTTAAAGGTAATATAACTAATTATTATTTTGTTACTCCTTATTAATACATTATGCTAAAAAAATTAAATTGACTACATCTCAAAAATGCTTTCATACTATTATGAAAACATGTAAACGTCATTGTTAAATGTAATATTGATTTAATAGTACAAATCATTAATATTATTATGTTTTTCAAAAACATTAATTAATATCATTATGTCATATTAAATAATTTGAAAAATCATGCCTAGTGTTCCTTATATCACATGTTCAAATTTATATTTCATATATTACAAATATTAATGATATGTTTTTTTTGTTGTTGTTCATTTGATGTAGCTTGGATAGTTGGGAGGAATGATTGTTATCCTCCCCACCCATCCAAGTTTAATTCCTTGTGAGTGACATGTTGGGCCCTTAAATGGGTCTATAAAATGCTCTTGTTATTGAGCCCCCAATATTTTGAAACCATTCGACCTCCCTATGTTCTCTCACGTATTTCTAGGGGATTTTCGTGGATGTAACGAGGGTGAATGTAACGAGCAGTGAACCACATAGAAAAAATGTTAAGTTTTTTAATATTTTAATGCATACATAACATGGTATTGTGATTAGGTGTTTATTAATTAAATTTTAGTCTTTATGTATATATTCATAATAATAGAAGAAGATGGTGTAAGTATTGGAAAGACAATCTCCATTGAAGAATTGAAAGAGGTTGTAGGTTTGATTCCCAAGGACAAGAGTCCTGGTCTGGATGGATGGACACAAGAATTGTTCTTTTTCTTTTTTGATATTATGGGATCGGACCTGTTAAATGCTATCGAGGAATCTAGGACTTCTTGAAGGGTTATTGGATCCGTAAATGCAACCTTTGTGGCACTTATTCCAAAGGTCTCTAAGCCGAATACATTTAATGACTTCATACCTATCGCTCTGTGTAATTTCATCTATAAGATCATCACAAAATTATTGCATCCAGGCTCAAGGAGAAGCTGGCCTCTTGCATCTCTATATAACAATTCGGCTTCTTAAAGGACAGACTGATCTTCGATGTAGTAGGGATTTCTCAAGAATGTTTGCACTCTATCAAGACTAAAAATTTAAATTCTCTCATCCTTAAACTTGATCTAAGGAAAGCATATGACAAGGTGAGTTGGTAGTTTCTTAGGATGATGTTGATTCAAATTGGGTTAAAATGGGAAATGACCCAATGGATAATGGGTTGTGTTTCTAGTTCTAATTATGCAGTCTTGATAAATAGCTCCCCTATCGGCTTATTTAAAATTCATAGAGGGTTGAGACAAGGATGCCCTCTCTCACCTTTACTCTTCCTCCTTTTGGTGGAGAGCCTTAGAAGACTCCTCAAAAAGGCTTGTTCTAAAGGGATATTCAAAGGAATCAAGGTTGTTGCAGGTATTATCATCTCACATTTATTTTTCTTTGATGATGTTTTAATTTATGGTTCAGGAAATCATGCGGACTGTGTAGCCCTCAAACATCTGCTAGCCACTTTCTGCTTGGCATCGGGCATGGAGATAAATTTTCAAAAGTCTTGTTTTCTTGTTCATAACATATATGATAGGACAAAATTAAGGTTTATGGATATGTTTGATATTCCAATGGTTGACTTGGATCTTGGGATGAAATACCTTGGTTTCTTCATAAAGCCAAATTCCTATAGGATAAATGATTGGCTTTGGTTGATTCAAAAGGTGGAGAAGAAATTAAGTCATTGGACTTTTCGTTGGTTATCTTTGGGGGGAAGATTAGTCCTGGTAAATTTTGTCCTTCAAAATATGTCAGTTTATGAGCTTAGTATTGCCAAAGTCCCTGTAAGCATCATCAAGAAATTGAGTCAATTGTTCTCTAGCTTTCTATGGAAAGAAGCAAAGAAACCTTTGGGTTTCCATTTAGTAGGTTGGGATAAGATGACAAAGCCCAAATATTATGGTGGTTGGGGTATTTGAAATATTCACTAGTTTGCAAAATCCTTAGCTACAAAATCTTTATGGAGGGCGTTGTTTGGCTCAGGTCTTTGGAGTAGAGTTACAAAAAAAAATACTTGAAAGGAGTTGATTTCATCTTCTGGTTGAGGACTAAAGTTTACAAATATCCTGTTGCATCTAATTTCTGGAAACATCTTTTGGGTACTTTTCCAGTTTTGAAGCAATGGTGTGCTTGGAATGTGGGATGTGGTATTAGAGTTCTTGTGGGCCAGGACCCATTCATCGGATGCAATTCCTCCTATAATATTTCTGCATAGTTGATCAATTTACTTCATGATGCACAGATCTATTCTTTGTCACATATCTCTTATCCCATTACTCACAACCACTTGGACATTGTTGGTTGGATCTCTTCTGTTGATTTATGACTAGAAGGTTCCTATGCTATGGAATGGGATGTTTATCTGTCAATGCTTAGAAGTAGTGGAATTTCTTTGAATAATGAAGAGGATACAATTAGTTGGTCCTGTAATTTCTCCTCGGGAAAGGTCATTGCTAACCTAGCTTATGAAGCCCTGGTCTCACAGCATTGTTTTGAGGAGCCTTGTTGGTGGTATAAAGTTATTTGGAAAGTTAAGATCCCAAACAAAATTATATGTTTCATTTGGCTTTGCCTACACAATCGGGTTCTCACAGGCGAGAATTATAGACTTAGAGGAGGCATAGGCCTGTCGGTTTGTCCTCTATGCTTACATGATGAGGAAACAATAAAGCACTTGTTTGTTGATTGTGCAATATCACAAGGTATCTGGAGGGAGGCTCTTAATCAGATTATAATCATAGGTAACTGGAATATGCCTTCACTACAATAAAATCTACTCTATTGGTTCTTTTCCTTTCCAAATCACAAGACAATTGCCTTCCATATTCTATGGGGAATTTGGAATTCTAGGAATAAAATACTTTTTGAAGATTTGCCCTAGAATGATGGCCTGATATGCAGCAAAATTATTATGGAAATCAAGGAATATAAGGATGCTTCTCAAGGTATCATTTTGGACTATATTTTGTCTCTAGTTTACTTTGAAAACAAGCCTATTGGTTTCTTTGATGGAGTTGTTTCTGGAGGTAAATGTGGAGTTGGAATCTTTCTTAAGTTTAGCGCAGAACATGTTATTAAAGATACTATTGTTGTTGGTGAAGGTACTAATACTAAGGCCGAGATTCTTGGGTTATGGGGACTTCTCTATTTGGAAAAGTTTCTTCATATTAATGAATTAATGATTGCAGGGGACTCTAAGGTGATTATAGACTAGTTTGAAGGAAAATGTAAAATTCACTCACAGGTTCTATCTCCTTGGAAACAGAAGATTCAGGCTTATAAATATCATTTCACTTGGCTTCATAGCATGCACATACACAAACAATTTAACATTATAGCAAATTCTCTGTCCAAAAAATCTTTGGACCGACATTCTCGATGGTTACAATTTGAAGAATTTACAATGGATACTCTGGTCAGGAGTGTCAATTTCTATATTTTCTAAAGGAAGACAGGACAGATAGTGGGATATATAGTTTTTTTGTTTTTCTACTAAATGTTTATATGATGGAAATGTATAAGAAATAGAAGTTAAGATAAAAGTCATATACAAGTATGTATAAAGTCACCAGGTTATGGATTTTGGCACTACATAAGTCACATTATAGTATCTTTTTGTATATGAAAAGTTTCATTTGGTTCAAACTTGAATATCAATGAAACTGCTTTTTTTCTGCGAAAAAAAAAATAGTTTTGATCATGTGAATCAATATAGAGATTGTGATTATTTGTATTTAGTGATGTAGTTTAAAATTATTTAAATCTATTTTTATTGGTCTTATTTAAAGTTCAATAAGAATAATAATAATCTAAATATTAATAATAATACTCTAAATATGCTTTAGTAACAATATTTTAATCATGTTTCAAGTTTACTAACGAATTAACTTCCAAACACGAAGTAACGAAGTTTACTAATGAAGTATGATTTTTAAAATTACGATAAGACAACTCAATTACGGTAAAACGGTCCTTTTGGGAGAAAATTGAAGACATGGGATTACTTGATCTTAATAACCTGATCATTGCAAGCGATTTCAATCTTACAACATCTATGGGAGAAATCTGGGGGGCTACTGCTACATAAGATGCCCTGGCAGATTACTTTTCCACACTTTTCTCAGCACATCGGTTTGTGGACTTCGCGCCAGATCTTTTGACCCCTACTTGGCGCAACGGGCATGTGGACTTTGGCTACATCTCCAAGAGACTGGACCGATTTATTTTATCTGAGCATATTATAAACTTGAAGGCAAGGATTCGCACCTGGGTGAACTTACCTTTTCTTTTTGATCATGCTCCAATAATTCTTCACTTGGACGCATCCCCTTGCAAGATCGCCTACCCCTTCAAACTGAACTCGGGATGGATCCTAGAAGCAAAATCCAATACTATAGTCACTAAAGTTTGAACGGGCCCCCTTTTCTTGTCCGATCCATGTATCCATCATTGATTAGTTTGGAAACTCAGCAGCCTCAAAGAACGCATAAAACTGTGGGTTGTCACTTTCCAAAAACACAATGCTCATATACTTATTGAGATTGAATCAACAATCAAAACCATCATCTTTTCAGATATCAGTGCGGGGACCACTGGTGTAGAAGGCCATGCTTTAAAGGATCTAGAATCAGAGCAGAATTCATTTATGCTAAAAGATGAATCCACTTGGAGACAGAGATGTAGATCCAACTGGATCAAGAATGGTGATCTTAACACCAAACATTTCCATAATTTTGCTAGTGCAAGCAGGAATAGAAAACATATCTAGGGAATCATAGCGGAGGATGGAACACCTCACACTAGACAACAAGCTTTAAAAACTACAGTTGTTAATTTTTACAAACCATTCTTTGAACAAAATCCCTCCGTGAACCTGCAGAGCTCAGCTTCGGTGGCTAGTCTCTACTCACACACAGTTTTGGAAGAAGATTTTATTTTAATTGACAGACCGTGCACTCTATAGGAGATTTCAATTGCTCTCAAATCCTTTTGCAAGGACAAGAGTCCAGGCCCTGATGGTTGGACGGTATAATTTTACCTTCACTTCTTCGATCTGTTTGGTCTAGATCTTCTAGAGCTAGTGGAGGACAGCAGACTTCGTGGTAAGGTGATTGGTTCTATCAACTCGATTTTTCTCACTCTTATACCCAAAGAAAACTCTCCCACATCGTTTGGCAATTATAGGCCTATCGCCCTCTACAACCTATGTTATAAACTCATTTCCAAAATTATTGCCACAAGGATCAAGCCTTTCCTCTCACGTATCCTTTTGATAGAACAACTAGGGTTTTTAAAAGGACGCCAGATTCTAAATGCCATTGGCACTGCACGGGAGTGCCTACACAGCATTAAAACTAAGGAATCCAAGGCACTTATTCTTAAATTGGACCTAAAAAAGGCCTTTGACTACATTGATTGGGACTTTCTTAGATTGGTTCTAGCTCAGACAGGATTCAGCCACCTTATGATAAACTGGATTATGAGTTGTGTAGACAGTGCCAGCCTTTCCATTTTAGTCAATGGAGAATCCTCCTATTTCTTTGGCATGGGCAAAGATATGAGGTAGGGTTGCCCCCTCTCACCTCTTCTTTTCATATTGGCTATCAAAGCCTTAAGCCTACTTCTCAAATCATTTCAAGCAGAAGGAAAAATATATGGTTTAAAGGTGTCCATAACTCTCAATATTATACACCTCCTTTTCATGGATGATTTTAGGGGCTAAATTTCGCTCATGGGCTAATTTTCCATGGTTTTTCCAAAAATGAGATTCACTATTTTAAAAATGATTCGCCCAAATTCTATAGGATAAAATTATTTTACCTTAAAAATCATCAAAATTTTATAAAAACTATATAAAATCCTTAGAAATTTGAATATTTTTACAAAACTATCGCCAAACATTTATAGTTGGCATATGAAGGATTAGTAAGATTCGCCAAGGTTTCTACACTTTAAAATAAATTTCCATCCTTAAAATCATCCCTGCTCCTTTTTGAAGATGATGTCCTCATATTGACAAAGGGCACTCCTCAGGAATGGATTGAAATAAAAGAAATCTTACACAAATTCTACAGCGCCACGGGTTTGATGATCAATTGGATAAAATCTACCTTTCACTTTGCCAATATTCATCAAAATTCTCTAGACCAGATCAAAGGTATCTCCCCCTACACCTACTCTCCACTTTCCTTTGGTCTAAATTATCTAGGCTACCTTTTAAAATCAGACTCCTACAAGCCTTCAGACTGGGTTACTTGAAAAAGTGGAAAAGAGGACGGGTCACTGGTGCACTAGGTGGCTCTCACTTGGTGGAAGGGTTACTCTTATCAAAGCAGTTCTTGAAGGATAGGTGGTCTATTGGATGGCCCTAGCTTCCATTTCTACTTCGATCCTCGCAAAACTTTGAAAGTTGATCTTCAACTTTCTTTGGTCTAGTTGTTCTGAACACTCCCGACAACACCTTTGCAATTGGCATTCATTGGAAAATCCTAAACAAAAGGGAGCGTGAGGGATTCAAAACCTTCATTTTTTGAGTCAATCACTTGCTACCGCTTCCCTCTAGAGAGTGTTGACTCGCTCGGGCATCTGGAATTCCATTATAATCAACAAGTATCTTTGCCATCACACAGTCAAAAGTTGGCTCCTAGTGCAGACGACCATCCCCAGATCGGCTTCATATTTCTAGAGGAACCTCTTGAAAACTAAATAGTTGATCAATCATTGGCTATGTTGGCTCCCAGGATCAGGACATGTTATTAAACTGGGTCGTGATAGCATACTTTGGATGGATGCCTCTATCTACTTATCCCCACAGTTATTAACACACCTACATTCAAAAAATATATAGTACTTATACCAAATCAAAGATACCACCAATATAGGATATCAACCGGATAGATGGATCTCCAATGCAACACTTGGTCTCAATCTGGAATTAGCTCGCGCCTCGAACTCTTTTTGTACATCCCTCACGCACTTGGGTATCCACCTTAGGAATTCGCAAGACTAGCTCCACTGATCGGGGGGCGATCATTCTGGCATCTTCTCTGTAAAAAATGTATATGATGCCATAGCTAATACACATTGGCACTCCAATATACGAGGTTGGAGAAAACACATATGGAACTAGTGAATTCCGCCCAAGGTAAAATATTATTCATGGATTTTGTCTGAATATAAACTGAATACTTGGGACGTCCTCATTAAAAAAGGTTGGATTGGTCCTAGTCTTTTTCATCTTTTCCGATCAGACTTGAAAACAACAGTTCACATATTTATCAAGTGCATCTATACTAGACAGGTTTGGCAGAAAATAAAACTAGCACTAAATCTCACCTCCAACTGGGATGGGAACAACCTCTCAGACTGCTTTGGATCTTGGGTGCAAAAAGAACACAAACTTATGCATCTCCCTTCCATAATCTGTTGGATGATTTGGATTGAAAGAAACAACACCATTTTTAACAATGGGACTCCATCTACAAGTGTTGCAGGCTACAAAGCACTTGGCATCTTCAATTCTTGGAACAATTCTCATGCCTCTATGCCAAGACCACAACACACATTGAAGATACCAGAACTTGATGACATCACTAAAGCCTGGTTAGATGGAGCGGCGCTCTCAAATGGGTCACAGAGTGGAGCTGGTGGACTAATTAAAATCACACATAACACCTTTTACAAATGGACTTTCAACTGTGGCTTGAGCACCAATACCAGGGTAGAACTTTTGGGTTCCTGATCCACACTATACTTAGCTTCCAGACTATACATCAAAACCCTTCAGGTTCTTAGGGATTCCAAAATTGTCATTGAGTGGTTGAGTGTTAGGGGAGAACTCCAAACAATCCCCCTCTTAGCATGGAAGGACATAATTATACTGCTACAACAAACTTTCACAAAAATCAGCTACAATCACATATACCGAGAGCACAATAAATCTGAAGATCATCTCTCAAAGGAAGCACTCCGGACACAAGCAGGAATCATATCTTACCATCTTTGGATAGATGGTCATGAGGGCCCTCCTCTATCTCTATCCTTTTGATAAGATCAGATGATCTTCCTCCCTCCTCAACGGACTTTCTTGTAATGAAAGAAGGATTTTCATATTGATCTTAGAACTCTATCACTCTTCTGAAAACATCCACTCGGCAATCCTGAATTTCAGTCACTATGCAGATTATTTTCACTCATAGATTTTCATCATTGTTGCTTGTTTCTTTTTATAACTCTCTCACTTTACTGGTTGAAAGACTACAAAAGGGGAAAGTTATAAAATCTACTCTGTAGCTAAGAATGTAACCTCTTGTTTCAGAACATATATTATATAAATATATAATAGAGAAATTTTCCAGTTGGAAAAAAAAAAAGACAAATCATGAGTATTAAACATTGTATGAAAATAATTTATACTTTTGCAAGGTGTTGAGTACTTATTCCTTGTCTTCTTTGGTTCTTTTGAATTCCCTTACTTCTTGTATAAGATATTTTTAATTAAGGTTGTGTAATTTTGGATTAATTTTTCATTGTTGAGGAATTCTTGAAGCATTATGATCCTTCTTTTATTATTCATACTAATCAAAGAGTTCAACATTATCACTATGAAGAAAAAAAACCTTTTTCATGAAATTAAGTATCATATTCATGCAATATATTGACCTCATCATGAAGTTGGATATGAGTTTACAAATACCTTCCCATCTTTTTTTTTCTACAAAAGAGAATGTATATATCTATGTACATGCAACACATTATGGCCTAAATCATGATATATTTTTTATTAAAAAATGTTAATTGATGTTAAAGTTAGGATGTTGAAGTGGGATTTTTTCAACATTGATGCACTATTAGGTTTTATAAGTAATTCAAAGTTGGGGGACGAAGGGATTTGGTTCAATATTCACTTGAGATACTAGGATTTTATATGTGTTAGAACATTGGTTCACCATTGTAGTGTCCCCACTACATAACCCATAAAACAAATCCTAATACCAATAAACTAAATGCATCTATAGAATTTCTAAAACATGAATGCAACAATTTATATTCATGCACAACAACATAAATCAGAGTTCATGCACAACAATAAAAAACACATGAACAAAATTGATAAAACAGAGATAAAATCACTTATCTTTTAACAGCAAATGAGCAATTGACTACAGGGGAAGGACGTTCCTCCCAACCATATATTTGTTGTTCCAAATATCAGCAACAAATCACCCCCAAGATGGGGATACAATTGCATAAAAGAGGGTGTCTCTCTCACAGCCCAATTCACTCCCATAGCCAACCCGTTTTCTAACAGTTATCTCAATCCTCTATATCTCTTCCCCTCAAACTATGCAACCCAAGGAATTGGGATCCCCCTTCACTGCACATAGTCCCTCAAGCCTTCCCTCTTCCCTCTAGGGCTCCAGCACAAGGTTGACTAGTAATCTCTACTATTGGGGACTCTAGGGATGCTACTTGCCCCAAGAAAACTAACAAAATATCCCATTGTTCAAGGGAAATTCACTCACGCATAAATATCCCATGCTACAATTTATATTTGCTTATAAATCAGAGTTCATGCACAACAATAAAAAAACACATGAACAAAATTGATAAAACAGAGATAAAATCACTTATCTTTTAACAGCAAATGAGCAATTCACTGCAGGGGAAGGACGTTCCTCCCAACCATATATTTGTTGTTCCAAATATCAGCAACAAATCACCCCCAAGATGGGGATACAATTGCATAAAAGAAGGTGTCTCTCTCATAGCCCAATTCACTCCCACAGCCAACCCGTTTTCTAACAGTTATCTCAATCCTCTATATCTCTTCCCCTCAAACTATGCAACCCAAGGAATTGGGATCCCCCTTCACTGCACATAGTCCCTCAAGCCTTCCCTCTTCCCTCTAGGGCTCCAGCACAAGGTTGACTAGTAATCTCTACTATTGGGGACTCTAGGGATGCTACTTGCCCCAAGAAAACTAACAAAATATCCCATTGTTCAAGGGAAATTCACTCACGCATAAATATCCTCTGCTACATTCCTAAAAACCCACTTTCTCATGCAACAACGGATCTAACAAGCTACCCACAACACCTACTATGGTTGCCCTCAAGCTCCAATGCTATCCACTCCCTTGTTGCTCCAAAATATTCATGCAAAAACTACCCAAAATGGCCACTCCAATTTCTCTTTTACCCATCAGATTTGACTCACATTTCCCAAGGTTGATTGTACTCAACCCCCATGCTCTCATAACTATGGATGTGACTTTTCCCACCAACATGTCTTACATGTTTTTAATGATTGGACTCTCATATACTCAAAAGGAAATTAGAAGGTTCACTCAAAGTAATAATTTTAGGAAACTGGGTTGGAAATACTACCCATTAATAATCCCCCACCCCCTTGGACCCCTTTCTTATACATTCCTAGACATTCCCCTCTCTTGTGGAAACTTATCCCCCAATTACAATGTGAGTGTCCACTCGTAGATAGTGTAACATTTATTTTATTATTTTGATCAGATACAATGTTTACAAATTACATATTCGAGCATGTGGCCATACATCGTATTTAATTACACATCACTAAAATGGGGATTATAAACAAGGGTGTTACATTCCCCTCCCCATACAAATTTCATTTTCCTCAGTGCACAACACCATACCGGTATACATATATAAATTTTACATCATAATACTTGAAAGTTTTACAAGTTCAACTCCTGCAGCAATTCTGACCATCAATCTTTAGCTCCCTACAACCTACACAACCCAAGGAAGTGTACCCCCTTCTCTACACTGTAGTCCCTCAGGCTGTACCACTTCCCTTCTAGGGCTCCAACACAAATTGGACAAGAACTCTCTGAGATGTGGCTTCAGGAATTCTAGCTTCCAAAATGAAGCCTTGCATACTTATGTGCATTAAGATTTCTTCAAAATTTTCAAAAACTTGTGCGTACTCCTCTTGCATGGTTTCCTCATGCTCCCACGTGGATTCTTCAGGACCGTAGCAGTTCCATTGAACCTTTACCAAAATGATGGTTTTTTTATGGAACACTTTGACTTTCAGGTCCAATATGCACACTAGTTCCACCCAAAAGTCCCCTTCATACTCCACCTGGATCATGGTCCAATAAATCATGTGGTTAGGATCAGGAACATATTTCTTCAATAAAGACAGATGAAACACATTATGAATTATCATGGATGCAGGAAATGGAATCATGTATTCAATTGGGGATAACTTCTCTAAAACATCAAATGGCCCACAATATCTTGTCGCTAACTTTGAGCAACTTCCCAATATTAGCAAGCTCCTTTTATCCTTTACTTTTAAAAACACATGCTCGTCTACTTTAAATTCCTTGTATATCCCAGTTTTATCTGCATAACTCTTTTTCCTATCATGTGCAACCTTTAAATTTTACCCAATCCTATCCATTTTCTCTTCCATTTCCTTTAGCAATTTTGGCCCAACAATTGTTGTATCTATTGGGATGTTCCAACTCACTGGCAAGTTGCATTTCCTTCCATACAAAGCTTCAAATGGTTCTATCTTCAACTATGTCTAACACCCATTATTGTAACCAAACTCAACTATATGAAGGTAGTATCCCCACTTGGAAGGCTTGTCCATTACATACATCCTCAACATATATTCAATTATCTAGTTAGTTCTCTCTATCTTCCCATCTGATTATGGGTGATATGTTAAATTCAAATTAGTCCCAAATCCCTTAAACAACCCCTTCCAAAATTTGGAAGTGAACTTGGGATATCTATCTAACAATATTTCCTTAGGCACACCATGTAACCTAGCAATCTCCTTCATGTAAATCTCCACAATGTTGGCTGCCTTGTGAATCGTCTTCACCATAATAAAATGTCCAGGCTTTGTAAGCTTGTCCATCACTACCATGATGGAATCATGTTTCCTTGTTTTTCTTGGAAACTTGGTGATATAATATATTGTAAATACCTCCCATTTGCATTCAG
Organism: Picea sitchensis; assembly: GCA_010110895.2. Classification (NCBI taxonomy): domain Eukaryota; kingdom Viridiplantae; phylum Streptophyta; class Pinopsida; order Pinales; family Pinaceae; genus Picea; species Picea sitchensis. The sequence continues at coordinate 29,721 of SNQJ01S0038311.1, read as the reverse complement.
GAATGGGAAATGGTTGTAACAATCACACGGGATGTTTGTGCTTTGTATTCACTTTCTAACATTCCATGCACTTGGCTATGTAATCAACCACATCCTTCTTCATTCTCGGCCAGAAATATTGGCTTCTCACTGCTACAATTGTCTTTTGGTACCCTGGATGTCCAACATACAGTACATTGTGCATATCCTTCAACACTAAATTTCTCAAATCTTGGATGTTAGGAACATAAAATTTTCCCTAAACAAGAGGATTCCATCCTCTCCCAACCTATAGTCTTTAAATTTCGGCAGTACATTTTCTTGTTGTAATCCTTTTGTAACTTGTGCATAATGTTGATCTGATTTTATTTCTTCCAAAAAAATTGTTTTTAAATCAAAACAATGCATGTTAATGGTTGCATCACATATTTCATGCACCCTCCTGCTAAGTGCATCAACCACTTTATTCTCTTTTCCTTTGATATGCTTGATGTCAAAGTCATATTCACTGAGAAATTATAGCCATCTAGTTTGTTGGATTTCAGTTTTGGCTGCTCAAACAAGTGTTTCACACCTCTATGATCTATCCTCAGCTCAAAATTTCTTCCCATGAGATAGTGCCTCCACATTTTTAAGGCATGAAATATGGTTTCCAACTCTAAGTCATTTGTAGCATAATTTATTTCGTGTTCCTTTAGCTTCCTTGACTCATAACATATGGCATGTTCATTCTAGATAAGGACTCCACCAAGCCCTTCCTTGCATGCATCTTTGCACACAACAAAATCTTCATCCAAATCTGCAACCTTTAGAATATGTGCACTAGTCAATAATTCCTTAAGTGTTGGAAACTCTCCTCACACTTAGCAGCCCATTCAAACTTGTTTCCCTTATTCTTTAGCGAAGTGATTGTATTTGCAACTTTGGAGAAACTGCAATGACTCTCCCATAATATCCAACTAATCTCCTAAGTGATATCACTTCTTAAACATTCTTTGGCGTTGGCCAACTTTTGATTGCTTCAACATTTTTAGGGTCCACCGCTATGCCTTTCTCTAAGACGTTGTGGCCCAAATAATGAATTTTTCTTTGATATAAAGTGCAATTGATTAGCTTGGCATACAATTGGTGATCTCTCAACACTTGTAGCACCATCTATAAAAAAAATTCATGCTCCTCCTCTATCTTGGAGTAGATAATAATATCATCCAATAAGATAGTGAGGAATTTGTCTAGGTAATCCATGAACACTCCATTCATTAGACACATAAAGGCAGTTGGTGCATTTTTCAAGCCAAATGGCACCACCACAAACTCATAATGGATGTACCATGTATGGAATGTTGTCTTGTTGGTGTCTTCTTCTCTAATTCTCACTTGCTAATAACCTGACCTTAGGTAAATCTTGGAAAATATCCTTTCTCCTTTCAGCTAATTGAAAAGATCATTGAGCCACGATAGAGGTTACATGTTCTTCACCATTACCTTATCAATTTGTATGAATTCAATACAAAACCTCAAAGTTCTCCTTTTTCTTCACAAAGAGCATTGGGGCACCCCAAGGTGAGAAACTTGGGCATATGTACCCCTTCTCCAAGAATTCTTCTAGATTCATATACAACTCTTTTAGCTCTAGTGTACTCATTATGTAGGGATTTTTGGATGTCAAGGAAGCTCCAAGAATTAAGTCAATAAAGAAATAAATATCTCTCTTGGGTGGAAATCATGGCAACTCCCCAAATATATATTCGTATTCCTTTAGTATTGGATAATATTCAATACTTGGCTCCTCATTGTTCGCTGGCTCTTCCATATGAGCTGCATATATTTGGAATCATTTCCTAAAACTTTTTTTCAACTGCAATGTTGAAATCTCTCTAATAGATATGGGTCTTGGAATACCCTGCACAGCCCTTGAATTCCCTTCTTAATTGAGGCATGTGAAATCCTTGTTGTATTAATCTAAGATAACGCAATGCTTGTCCAACCAATCCATACCAATTAATAAATCATATGATCCAAGTGGTATGATGTTTAAATATACCTTAGCGTTAACACCATTCATTCTAATTGAACAATCCTTGACAAGTTCATTGATTTTCTTCTTGGTTCTAGTGGCTAGTTGAACCAACCAAGACTTTTCATGCTTACATCTCTTCAATTTAAACCTTCCAACTATTTTTGGATCTATATATCTATGACTAGCTCAAGAATCAATTAAAATAACTATGGGTTGATTATCGATCTTACCTTCTACCTCAATCATGTCATATTGGTAGTATGTTTGTCTGTTGTCCAAGGCTACATAAATCCTTGGCATGTTCCTGCCCATGTCGTCCACTGTATCAGCTTCCTGGATATTGTGCATATTCCTCATCATATATCCCTTGTGAGGACAATCCTTATACAAGTGGTCTCCCCCACATCCCCAACACTTTATAGGATGTTGTCTTGGCCTTTTCCCCAAGTAATCTGTCATTTTATGCTCACCTTGCACTGATTGTCCTTACTGAAATGATTGAGAGTGGTTCCTCACGAAAGGTGTCTTGAATAATTTATTTCTCTAATCCATCTTCCCTTTCTTTTTGTCATCCCAAGACTTTTGGAAATTTTGTCTTCATATGCTTTGTTCATAAAGATGATGTGCACTCCTTATGGCCTCCTCCAAAGTCCTAGGTTTATTATATTGTATCTTGTCACTAAAGAAGGAGGGTAACCCACTCAGAAACCTTTGGATTTTGACTTTTTCACCCTTTATGAAGCTAACATACTTCAACAACTTAAAGAACCTCTTTTCATATTCATCCATTGTCATGTTCCCCAACTTGAGTTCAAATAAATCATTCATCTTATTCTCATAATAACTATCTAACAAGTATTGATGCTGAAAATATCTCTTAAATCGATTCCAGAAAATTTTATTTTCATCAATGTGATTGACTTGCTTGAGTTGTTCCCACCACATAGATGATTTTCCTTTTGTTAGCACTCTGTAATTTTTTTCCGGCTGAATAGAAAAACGACAAAGGTAACTATTTAAACCAACTTTAGAGCTGAAACACTAGTCGTTTCAACTCAGAGAGGGCTCTCCCGTGTCACTTGGTATATCTATGGAAATTAGTGGCTAGATTTGGTTTGTTTTGAGGGGTTTTTATAAAGTAACTAGAGAAATGAAGATAACATTTGGGCTATGGAGTCTGGAATGAAAAATGCATTGTCAAAACATGAGAACTATTAAGAGGAAAAGACTAAATGAGGCAGTGAGTCTGAGTTTATATCTGAAAATTTGCATGGCATCAAAAGGAAAAGAAACATATAACTGCATCAGAACATATCAAAATAAATTCTGAATTGGTTGAGAAGAAATACACATAGTCTAAATCACTTAAGTCAATAGCATCGTAATGATGAATTCTGGGTTTTTGTTTCTCTAATTTAGACAGATGAAAGTGTAAATGAAATATAAGATGACAGGAATCACATACTATGAAAGAACACAAGACTCATATCACCACCAATTAGAATCTTTTTGTAAACAGTCCAAAATCCGCCTTTGCATTTATATATTCATTCTAGCCCCAAAAGTTACAAAGTCTTCCTGCATAGAGGGCAGGCTCCTC
>SNQJ01S0038311.1:2778-25996 GCA_010110895.2 Picea sitchensis | reverse complement strand
TTATAATAACAGTTATCCTATTTTAAGGGGACCGTTAGAAATAGGTTTGTCATATCTGGGGCCCCTTTCTTCGACCACCATCTATCCAAAATTTGTTAGAATGTACTTAATTTTACCTGGGAATTCATTTCATCTTGGCGATTTCCTCCTTCAGAGTGCTCAACCAAGCAAGTTGATTTTCTCCAACGCTCTCCATCGTCTCAGCTCTGATTTTTGTTCTCTGTCATTTTCTCTGCTTCTTCTTCATTGCCTGCTTGTAGATTTTGTCCGCGTGTTCATTAATGACTAGGTCCCTCATAATAGGGTTTAATCTGACCCCTGACTCTGGTTCATTCGCGAGTTTGGTATGAAATTTAGTTTCTAATATCTATGCAACCCACCTTTCTTTCTCACTTATTGATAAGTTTGACACATTAGTTGAAAACCCTGTTGTACTAGATATTGTTTGATTTACGTTGTCCATGTCTTCCAATTTTCGCAGAGACGACTATTTTTGTCTCCCTTAACTCTACAGAGCTCAAGAAATCAATCCAGCTCAAGATTACCTCACTTATGCATGGGACGACGATTTCCTGGAGTAGGATAAAGCTACCCATATTTGAAAACCGGTAGTCCTTGAATCCTAATCATGAATTACTGACAGGGTACATTGGTTTTCCACGCTTCATCAATCTACTTCGAATGATGAAATTTTGATTTATTTATACGATGACTTTCACCTGACATGTTGGATGGGAAGTACTTGAACCAGCGACGTGAGGTGATTTGACTAGCTGTCACCTCCCCCCACGAGTTGTTGATTTGGCACATTAGACCACGTGACATTGGAGCTGTTGGAAAAACGGTTTCAGGAAAACTGATTTTCGCCCCGATGTAATTCTACGGACGCCACACATCCACTACTAAAACCACAATGGTTTTCCCCGGTCCTCCCTCGCATAATTAAGTTTCATTTTAGTTCACTGCCCAATATGGGCCTCAACTGTTGATCCGGGCTACTTCAAGATCAACGGTTCGTAGGATTCATTCCTTTGCTCTTCCGCTATATTTTTCCATATTACCACAACATATGACCCAAGTCTCCAAATAACTCCATGTCTCTACACTAATTTAGTCACCTGCTAAATTTAAACTCGGATTTGAAGCATGATCATCATGGTGATAAAACAGGCTCCAATTGGGGATGTTATCCTCGTTGTGAGGTATAAAATAATTGTAGACCCGGTGCCTTCTTCATTGGGCTGCCTTCAAATGTGTGTGGGCATCCTGTTATGGCTTGGAGACTGAATCGTCAAATCTTAAAACCGGATTTTGCAAACTGCTTTCCACTTAGTGCTGAAAATTTACCGCTAGGATCTAACTATACATACTTCTGGAAGTTTAAAACAATGCTTGATCAACAAGATTATTTGCACACTCCTAACTACCCTAACTATTGAAAAAGAAATGTTAATCAAGTGAAATCATAATCCCAATGTAGCCATGACAACATTCTATTCACCGTTCATTTCTTTTTCACTTGCTTGTTCGAAAACCCTTCTGGTAACGATTCATTTAAAATTCTATCCATAAGTTCAATTCTTAAAAATTTTGAAGGGCCTGGATTGTTTACTTCCTCCAACAGGATTGCAAATGGATCTTCTAAGATATGGATAAAACAATCATCACATTCCACTCCTTTCACTGCATTTCTATTTTCAGGTGATTGAACTTTTTTACTTCTATTGAAAAACTGACAGAGTTGTTGAGAAGTCTGGTAGTAGGGATTTCTTGAGTCATAAGGCAACCATGGTTGGAGAACATCATCTGAAGTAAAAAGACTCATATTTGATACAGGCATTGATTTGTTGTAATCCACTATTATTGGTAAATCTTGATTATAAAAAAAATTCATATAATGTGTCTTGGGATCATGAATTATATGGAAGAATGATTCCTTTTCAAGAGTCAAGATAGAAGAGCAAGCTTCCTCCACAAGTGTTTCCTCACTGTTCAGAGTCTCCATAGGTGAAGTTTCAAAATCTTCATCCATGTCTAGGATGTTTAGAAATAGGATCACTATGTCATTTTCAGGGGAAGAAAGGCAACCTNAAATACTTTGTCTTCCTGAGAATATTGTTGAGCATCTGCATTAATTTTAGGAGAAGGGAAATGACCTTCAACAACAATTTCTTGATCAGATTCTTCTTTAATCTGATGGTTAAGTGCAGATTGCAATTCTGAATTGAAATACCTTTCCAAGTAATGATCGTTTAATGCATGTGAGTGTAGTTGGTGTTCTTCAATGATGACAACCTTTTCATGTAAAACAGTACTATTGTGAATATAGTCAGAACTCCCTATTTTTTCTGAAATCTCGTTATTTTCTCTTAACCATTCAAAGGAAGAAAAACATAAGGGGAGAGAGTTTTTATCTGTAAGCCCACTACTTTCTTCACTTTCAACATCATGCTTGGATGATTTCTGATTTGAAAGGCTACATACATTTTGTTTCAACGGTTCGAATGAGGGAAAACACAATGGCAAGGTTCGGTTACCTGACTCAAAACCTTCTTCATTTTCTCCAGTGTTATCACAGGTAAATTTCTCCATCTCTTTGGATTGTTGGACATGCTCACTTTTAGCTTTGTCTTCGACCATTGACTGCACTTCTGAATTGACAAGATCTTCCACAAAACAAGGAATAGGGTCATCAAGCACCTGAGAAGAGTGCTCCAATATCTTATCAATTAGTTTCGTTGGTTTGGTGTGACTTTGCATCATCACAAATTTGTTTGCTTCAACAATTATTTGAGAATTATCTCTCAAAAATTTGAATGCAGCAAAGCACAAGGGTAGATAATTTTCTTGAGCTGATCCAATACTCCGCCCTTTGTAACTTTGATATGTAGGTTGACTTATCTCACTGTACTACTGAAAAAGAAAGTCTTCAACATCAAAATCCTCCTCATATTTGTCATATACAGGCAAATCAACTGTCTGTGAGATGTCATCTAACAAGAACACATTGGGGACATCAACCTATTCTTCAACAAACAGATTCGTAATCTCATCCTTTTGACCGTCTATAAATGAATACAAAAAACAATCATCTTTTTGCTCATCATGAGATGGATTAGCACCCCTTCTTTCAATAGGTGGAATATAATTCTTTGCAGAATCATTGGCATAAGAAACTGCAAGAGGACCTCTTATGTTGTCGATTATATGTTCAGGATCCCAATCAGCCCCTTTCCTTCCATATTCACTCTCACATTCTTGAGCATTTAGTCTCTCATTTTGAATCTGTTTACATGCATGGATGTTGTGTTGAATGTCCTGAGCGTCATAGAACATTTGTTGTAGGGACTTGGATATTCTTTCCATAAGGAGGAGAGACGAATCTTGATGGAGAGTAGTTGCATAATGGAACATGGCAGCAACTTTAGTGGGTCGAATTTCTTTGGGTAAATTGTGATAGATACTGGAAAACCTTCTACTGAATATAGAAATAGTTTCATTTTCCTTCTTTTCCAAAGCATATCTAACTCTCTAAGCTGCGGGTCCAAAGACTTCTTCTTGCCCCAAAAATTTAAAAAGACATCCTTCAATTCCTCCCATGAGCTAATTGTCTCTGGCTGCAAATGTTTAAACCAAACTTTGGTATCTCCTTTCAAATATTGAGAGAAGGCCCTCATACAAACATCATCATGGTCAATCTCAAACAAATCTATAAAATTCTCAAACCCTTGGATGTGTTTTTCAGCTGAGATGGTATCAGGTTCCCCATCAAACATAGGTAGGTACTCATAGTGTTTTGGAGGAAAATTATGAAGGATGTGGGGTAAATTTAAGGGTATGTATCTATGTTGAGTCTTGGAGGGTGTTGGATCAAGCACAGGAGATGAAATATCAACCCTAGTTTCATGAGGCTCATCAACTTGGTTATGGTCATCACGTGGCCCAGATGATTTTTTTTTATCAAAATCAGTGATAAACTGAGGGGACGTTCGTATAATTTTAAGAGGGGGATATATATCTTCTAGATTATAGTGGTCATTATTTGCATGCAGTAAGTAATGAAGAACTTTTCTATCATTTTCAAGAAAGGACTGAAGACAGATTATAACAAATAGCAAAATGATCTGAAAAAAAAATACCATTTTGAGCATTTGTTTTCTTTCATAACGCCTTTTCATACCTCGGCCAAGGGGGATCGTCTTTCAGTGAATTCTCTGAACTGCATTATGTATTTGAAATTTGAGTGGATTCATCAATAATGTATTTGGATCCGGATTTTGTATTAAGAGTGGACTCGCCATTGATGTTTTGGAAGCTAGATTCTTCATTGAGAGTGGAGTCACCAGTGAAAATTTAAATCTTTGGATTCTTCTACCAGTGGAATCACCTTCAAACTGATTTTCTGATGTGTGGAGTTGCTAGAGCAGGAAAATAGCCAATATGTGTCCAAGTGTCTGTTTCTATCAGACCTTAGAACTCAACCATGTCGTTCTTCCCAGGGAAACATTTTCAATTCCATCCCCGGCAACAGTGCCAGAATGTTAGCACTCTGTAAATTTTGTCCGGCTGAATAGACAAACGATAGAGGTAACTGTTTCAACCAACTTTAGAGCTGAAACACTAGCCGATTCAACTCAGAGAGGGCTCTCTCGTGTCACTTGGTATATCTATGGCAATTGGTGGCTAGATTTGGTTTTTTTGAGGGGTTTTTATAAAGTAACTGGAGAAATGAAGATAACATTTGGGCTATGGAGTCTGGAATGAAAAATGCATTGTCAAAACATGAGAACTATTAAGAGGAAAAGACTAAATGAGGCAGTGAGTCTGAATTTATACCTGAAAATTTGTATGGCATCAGAAGGAAAAGAAACATATAACTACATCAGAACATATTAAAATAAATTCTGAATTGATTGAGAAGAAATACACATAGTCTAAATCGCTTAAGCCGAGAGCATCGCAATGATGAATTCTGGTTTTTTGTTTCTCCAATTTAGACAGAGGAAAGCGTAAATGAAATATAAGATGACAGGAATCAAATACTATGAAAGAACACAAGACTCATATCACCACCAGTTAGAATCTTTTCGTAAACAGTCCAAAATACGCCTTTGCATTTATATATTCATTCTAGCCCCAAAATTTACAAAGTCTTTCTGCACAGAGGTCAGGCTCCTCTTTTCTCCATTCTTTCTATATCCTCGAGATAATATATATAGAGGAATTACTTGTGGAATTCAAAACGTTTAAGACTTCCCCATAATTCTAAAAATAGAGATAAGTTACAAAAAAGGAGTGATTTATAATAACAATGATCCTATTTTAAAGGGATCATTAGGAATAGGTCTGTCATATCTGGGGCCCCTTTCTTTGACTGCCATCTGTCCAAAATTTGTTGGAACGTACTTAATTTTACCTGGGAATTCATTTCAACTTGGTGATTTCCTCCTTCAGAGTGCTCAACCAAGAAAGTTGATTTTCTCCGACGCTCTCCATCGTCTCAACTCTGATTTATGTTCTCTGTCGTTTGCTCTGCTTCTTCTTCGTTGCCTACTTGTAGATTTCATCCGTGTGTTCATTGATGACTAGGTCCCTCATAACAGGGTTTAATCTAACCCCCAACTATGGTTCAGTCATGGGTTTGGTATGAAATTTAGTTTCTAATATATGCACAACCCACCTTTCTTTCTCACTTATTGATAAGATTGACACATTAGTTGAAAACCCAGTTGTACTAGATACTGTTCTATTTACATTGTCCATGTCTTCCAATTTTCGCAGAGACGACTATTTTTTTCTCCCTTAACTCTACAGAACTCAGGAAATCAATCCAGCTCGAGATTACCTCACTTATGCATGGGACAATGATTTCCCGGAGTAGGATAAAGCTACCCATATCTAAAGATCGGTAGTCCTTGAATCCTAATCATGAATTACTGACAGGGTACATTGGTTTTCCACGCTTCATCAATCTAATTTGAATGATGAAATTTTGAGTTAGTTATATGATGGCGTTCACCTGACATGTCAGACCGGAAGTACCCGAACCAACGATGTGAGGTGATTTGAATAGCCGTCACCTCCCCCCATGAGTTGTTGATTTGACACATTAGACCACGTGACATCGAGGTTGTTGGAAAAAAGGTTTTAGGCAAACTGCTTTTCTCCCCGATGTACTTCTACGAGTGCCATGCGTCTAGTACTAAAACCACAATGGTTTTCCCCGGTCCACCCTCGCATAATTAAGTTATGTGCTAGTTCAAAACCCGATATAGGCCTCAACTATTGATCCGAGCTACTTCAAGATCAACGATCTGTAGAACTCCTTCCTTCGCTCTTCCGCTATATTTGTCCATATTACCACTACATATGACCCAAGTCCCTAAATAACGCCATGTCTCTACACTGATTTAGTCACCTACTAAATTTAAACTCGGATTTGAAGCATGATCATCATGTTGATAACACCTTGAAGATGGTAGAATGTAATTATGGATTCTACATTTGATGGATAATCATGCAGCTAGAAACATTTTCTCATGGCCAAAAACCAGGATTCGGCATATTATCTTGTCATATTCTCTCCATCAAATGGTGGTGGTTTTATTTTCCTAAGCTCTCCTTGCAAAATATCTACATCGGGCCTCCTTCTCTAATTTCTGGAAAGGGACACATTGGGGTTGCTCTCTAACCTTGAATGTGCATGTGACCTTCTAATAGATTCTCCTAGTGAATGACAATGATAATTTCTACTCATGCTCCTTGACTGCCTAGATCCCCCATGGTCATGAGATCTAGATGTTGCTACTTGCCTTGCACTGGATGCTTTCTTTGTGCTAGAATATGTATTCACTTGATTTTGCAGCTTATTCAAACTTTGTAGTATCTATTCATGAGCCCTGGTCATCCTTTAATTGTTTGCTCTATAAATTTTCACTTCCTTCTATGAGATTCTCATGATCTTAGACAAATTTACCTGTTCCACTTTGCTTATATGTCCATTGGACTTGGTCTCAACATTCCCCATACTGACATGTATACCTCGTATCTCTTCTTCATGGTTGTAAGAACCTTTAGCACTATACATATCTTCAGTCCTCATATAGTGACCATATATGTAGCCCGTACCTCTAATTTTGCATGTGCATGCAACAATTATTTGTTAGATTTAAGCATGTTATACAATTGTCATGAATTTAAGCTACATACCCCTTTTTCTTGAATTTTTTCGTTGCAACATTACTTAAAAAATAAAAAAAATTGAACTTTCAAACACATTCCCTTTTGAATTATATTTCTAATGAATATACCCCTACCTCAATATGATTTTCGAGCTAAAAGTTGTGGCTTTTTGAAATCAACAGTTTTACTTAATTTTGCATGTATTTCAATAGTACCAAAAATCTCAAGGGAGAACTTCTTTCTGTTGTAGAATAAAATATGGAGAGAACCGGGAAAAAAATTATATTGGGCATTGATAGTATTCATGATTTTGAATACACATCAACTCTCAAATCTATTATCTGACACTCCACCTGAGTTCTACATCAATATAGATTTGGAAATTTTGTCCTCCCAATTGTATAGTTTTTGTTCCAAATCTCAACAGCAAATCATCCCATAGCTAGGGCTACAATTCTACAAAAGAGGGTGTCTCTCTCATAGCCCAATTCACTCCCACAACCAACCAGTTTTCTAACAGTTATCCCAATCCTCCATCTCTCTTCCCCTCAACCTATGCAACCCAAGGAATTTCTATCCCCCTTCACTGCAAATGGTCCCCCAACCCTTCCCTCTTCCCTCTAGGTCTCCAACACAAGGTTGGATAGGAATCTCTAATGTTGGGGACTCTAGGGATGTTAGCTTCCCCAAGAAAACCAACAAAACAAACCACTCTTCAAGGAAAATTCACTCACACAGAAATATCCTTTGCTATAATACTAACATACCACTTTCTCATGCAACAACATCTCCAATAAGATTACCACAACACCTACTATGGTTTCCCTCAAGCTCCAATTCTCTCCACTCCCTTGCTGCTCCAAAATCTGCATGCAAAAACTGCTCAAAATGGCCACTCGAATTTCTCTTTTACCCATGAGAGTTGACTCACATTCCCCAAGGTTGATTGTACTCAGCCCCCATGCTCTCATAACTATGGATGTGACTTTTCCCACCAACCCGTCTTACATGTTTTTAGTGATTGGGATCTCATACACTCGAAAGGAAATTAGAAGGTTTAGTAAAAGTAATAATTTTAGGAAAGTGGGTTGGAATTAATAGCCATGAATAATCCTCCCCCTTGGACTCCTTTCTTAAATATTCCCCTCTCTTTTGGAGTCTTAGCCCCCAATTACTTTATGAGTTTCCACCAGCAGCCAACGTCGCATTTATTTATTATTTCAATCATATACAATATTTACAAATTACATATTTGGGCCCACAGTCATACATCACATTTAATTACACATCATTAAAATGAGGATTATAAATGAGGGCGTTACAACCACACAAAGAGGTCGAGGGAAACAAATTATCCCCACAATAGCAGATGTTGCAATGTCAATAGTAATGGCAAAGTCATTAAAGGTAAGCCATAACTGCTTTCATTTAACTTGGGCATGAAAAATAGACTTTTTAAGAAACGCACAACCCCTTGTTTAGTGTCATAGGGGAGAGACAAAAAGGAAACCATTATTGGAATAAGTATGCCCTTATTCCCTGGCTAAGTCTGGAATGCATTGAATAGTTGGAATTGCTTTCATAGGAGAAAAAGACAATGGTATTCAATATGGGATATTTTTTTTAATGAGCACTAAATGGAGAGATCTTTGGGATAATCATGGGAGACATGTTATTTTGTGGAAACAATATGATGAGTTCCCTTCAATAATATTTGGCAAAGAGAAATGGGCATTTTTGCAATAGGATATTTGTAGGAGCAACTAGGGTGGACACAGAGTGACCCTTTCATCATTGATGTCAAACCTAGACCACATGGAAGGCAGAATGGTGTATGAGGAGGAAGTTGTTGACTTCATTGATGATTCATTGAAGGGTCAACCAATTTTGTCCAATCCTATTGTAGGTCATTTGGATGCATTACAGCATTCTAACAAGATACACAAGTTTTGATCTGGAACCCTAGAGGAAGCCACCATGTGATTCAAACAAGTTAGTGTAGGAACTACTATACACGGTGCCAAAACCTTGAGATAGGTGAAGAACATAGTGACACAAGTTCTTAGCAATCAAACCAAGGACAAGAACTACTTAAGCATATTTCCCCATGCTTGGAGTTACGAACCTGATCCTGTGGATCCATCATCCATGAATGCATGGTTAGAGGAGGATGGTGGGTTACTTAACTCCAAGTATGAATCTAAAAACACATTGAATGACACCTATCAAGAGTTTGATTTCCTTTGCAATAGTACCATTGTTCGGCAAGATCGTGTTCTCGGTTCTAGTTTTTTTGGGCACAATGTTGGATCTAAAAATATTGATTGGTTCTCCATACTTAGATTAGGAGATGGTAGGGCTTCAATACCAAGAGGACTCTAGAAAGACAAAGAGACATAAATGCATAAAAAAGACACATGAGGTCATTAGACTGGACCTAGGTGGAAAAGCTAAACTCAATGTCATTATGGAAATGGGGTATCAGGCATTGGTAAGACATTTTCATTGGAAAATAATGAGTAGTGAAGATCTGAAGAACTAGACCAAACTCAATTTTAAGCCAATTGGGTTTGGAAGTGTGTGGCCACCTGCACCCACAAGGTATGGGTTGGATAGTTTTAAGAAGAAGATGTAGGTGTTCAAGTGACCTTGAATGAGTAGGAAACCATCCAAATTATGAGTAGGAAAGAACATGTAGGTGTTCAAGTGACCTCATGAGTAGGAAAGAACATGTAGGTGTTCAAGTGACCTCAAATGGACTTCGAATAGGAATTCTAATAGAAGATGCTCAAAACATAAAATCTAAACAATTCAAAGAACCTAATTAGGAAGTAGTCAGTGACAACAAGGAAATTCTAGTTGAGACTCATCAATATCCCTTTATGAAAAAAAGTATTTCCTTGGGAAAATTTTCTTTTGGGACATGGGGAAATGAGGTTGGATCCAAAAAAATAAAATTCTTGAGTGATTTCCTACCCATATTGTCTGGTCTAAAAAAACCCAGCCCATTTCCTCTGATACTCATTCCTATAATTATAGAGGGTGAGGATGTTGGACAAGATCTAGTAGTTTCCACTACACACCCTAATCTAGAATACTCTCTAGATGGAAAGGGCGTTAGGGACCCCAGTCTATTGGAACCGATGAAGTACAATTTAAGACCTAGAAGAAAAGGCATGCTCAGTTTTCTGATGCAAACACTAGCTACAAATACGCATAACATTATACAAATCAAGGGACACTGAGAGCTTATGCTCAAGAAACCCCCGAAGGGGAAATTATATTAATCAATCATTCATGTGTGTAACATTCTAGTGTACAAATGGTCACTTAAATAATGATAGGTTACTATAACAATTATTTCATAATTAGATGTCCTTTCAACACAAATGCATAACTACCTCCATAACTCTCTCCATATTATCTCCATGAATCTCTCAACAAGTAGTCATCCCTAACTTCTCTCATTTCTCCTCATCTCTGATTCATACCTAGACTTCTAGAAATAGTATAAATCATTACAAAACCATCATTTAATTTATTAAAAATCACAAGTAAGAGTTATTATTTCATACTCCCTTTTAAAAAATACTTGTGATCCAATCATTTGTGTTTTTCATTGGTCCTTTGAATGAGTCTCATCTTCATATTCATTCTTCTTTGTCATCATTGCTCTTTGTCTTTTGTGATATTTTTCTTGTTCATCCTCTGTCCTCATGGACCACCAAAGAGGGTGCCCATCTCCCTTTACATAGTTTTTTCTATTGTAAACTTCCCTCGCTAGTCGAGCTGAGCAGGGCAGATTCTAATAAATAATTAGCATGATTTTTCCATCAAGAAGTTAACTAAATAAAAGTTGAAACAATGCTTTTCAGTCAGAAATAAAGCAGTAAGTTTCTTGATATTTTTGTAAACAAAAATAGTCGAGTCTAATAAAAAGGGTGTCTTCTTGCTGGAAATACAAGAGATGGTCATTTACTTCTCAATTCAAATAGTTTTCTCTTTCATTCTCTGCGTATTTTATATTGTGCAACATTTTATTCTTGTGTCAATCTATTCTGTTGTTGCATTTTAAATTTTTCATATAGAATTGTGGATCAATTGGTATCAGAGCCTGGATCCAAGCCAGCTTCTTCTCAGCCAAGGAATTCAAAAGAGAGGTCATCCAACAATTTTTTTTTCTCAGAGCCAAACGTCCTTCTGAGGACTTCTAGTGCATCCTCGTCAAGGCTTCCAACATGTTCATCTTTCACCATTCTCCAACATTTAGTGAAAGATCGACATTCGTGGTGAATGAAAATTGTGTCGTCATGAAGAGATCCATCTGCATAGGATTATGCATCCACTGCCACAACTCCAATTCAGGATTCAACAATGGCTCTCCAGGAGCTACTCCTTCTGCAACAACGCATAGCTCCAACACCCATGCAGCTCGATATGTGCTTCCAATAACCAAAGTTTGCGGGCCAAATGAATGGCGAGAATGTCGACTCTTGGCTTCACATTCTTTCCACGTACTTTTGTACATTTCCTAAGATGACAGAAGCATGAAGCTTCAGATCATTGGTTTGCAACTCGAGGGAATTGAGCAAACATGGTGGGACACTCAACTAGAGACTTATTCCTGGGTCATGGATAGAGGTGACCCGATCAAGACACAAACGCCACACATTACAACATGGGATGGATTCTGCCAGCCTCTTAGAGAGTGCTTTTACCCACTAGGCTATAGCCAGAACCTCCTCGCCATATGGTTGTATCTCTGACAACTGAACAATAAATATGTACAGGGATACACTGACATCTTCTACAAACTATGCATCCAACTCCACATCATCGATCCAAAAGAGGTATTGATTTTCAAATTCAATTATGGATTATTGTTAAGAATCTATCATGAAGTTGATTTGTTTGAGATTTTATCCTTGGACAAGGCCTTTCTTCGGGCCTTGGTCGTTGAGCATAAAGTGACTCCTTGAATCTACTCACCCCAAACTGGATATGACCCTTCTACTTCTAACCCTTCTTAGGTTACCCCTACCACCACCTCCACACATCTAACAATGCCCTAGTGTACCTTCCACAGGACCAACTCACATGTTTCTGCCAACTATCGAGCACTTAAGAAACTTCTCCCCAACAAAACTCTTTTTGTAGAGGTCACTCAGTACAATTCCCCTGACCACCCTGAAGTCGTTTCTCTTGAAAATCCTACAAAATTTGACCCATATTTAATTCTTATGACCACCAATGAACACGACACTTATCATGTGCCCCTATTTACCCACGATTTTCAATTTAAGCATGAATTGGCTACTCTTGTCCTAGACAACGGAAGCCAAAAGAACCTCATCACCTAGGACTTGTTCCAACACCTACAACACCCAACTACTCTACACCCTGAACCATATTAGTTTGGATGGGTAACAAAGGAAGGCTCGCACCTCACTTTCTCTCGATGATGTGCAGTGACCTTCACTATTGGCCCTTTCTGGGATACTGTGGTGTGTGATGTTTCTACTTTAGATTATGTTGACCTGTTACTTGGACTCCCCTACCAATAGGCCCAGAATGTTTTTTATCATTCTAAATTCCATAAATAGCACCTGCAACATGAGGGACACACCTATGTTCTCACCTCCTCTACCCCTCACTCCACACAGCCTCTGACCAGACAAGAAACCATTAAGCAAGTAAATATGAACAAACATGTTTCCTTGTGTTTGGTTCACCCCATTAAACTAGACCATCTTACCAACCCATCACCTCAGGAAATGGCTCCCCCACTCCCATAAGTTGTCATTGTATTTTCCCAACCCATTGGATTACCCTTGTATTTATCTATTGAGCACACCATTGATCTCATTCCATAATCCTCTTTGACCAATGCCCCTTCATATTGCCTCACTCTCCAAGAGGCTGATGTGATAGCACACCCACCTAACCAAATTATGAATTCAAGCCCTACTCCACCTTCATCTTTGCCTTATGCATCTCCAACATTTCTTGTGCAAAAATAGGTTTTTGTTCCAATAGTTTCCACCAGCAAATTATGTACTCCAACACAATTGTCGTCATATTATAACACTTTGCCTAGGAGTTTCTCTTTTTCCAAATAGAATTCTTACAAATTTAGTATAGTGGGACAAAATCATCTGTAGAGTCATCCCTTCTTAGTTGTAGCAATTAATCTGATAGGGTGTATTGGATACACATGTTGTTATTCTAGGGAGCTTGTATTTAATGGAAATGTTGAGGCAGATAATGAAGTGTTAGCTTATCAGTAATGAGTGGGGTCTACACATCACCAACAAGAGAATAACTCAGCACAACATTATACCCATATTTTTTCTCAGTGTCATCTTGAGGTAATCGATGCATTACCAACTACACTGGACTGTGCACAACAAAGGCCTCATAAAATTCACACACCATTTTTCTTTCACCTGGAAGATCATTTGTGGATCCTGCAGGACAAGCACTGATTTTGAGGAAAATATCATCAGCTGCGCCCACTCAAATATGATCCTGACACAGTTCAAGAAAGCATTGGAGAGAATGCACTGCAAATTTCCTCATGTGTTGGTGGAAGCGAGGACACTTATGGATCTAAATAGGGAGGAATTAGGCCACCAAAGAGGGCGCCCATCTCCCTTTGAATAGTTGTTTCTATTGTAAAATGTCCTCGCCATTCTAGTTGAGCAGGGAACCTTCTAATAAATAATTATCATGATTTTTCCATCGAGCAATTAACTAAATAAAAATTGAAATAGTGCTTGTTAGTCAGAAATAAAGAAGCAAGTTTATTGTTGTTGTTGTAAACAAAAATCACTTAGTCTAATAAAAAGGGTTTCTTCTTGCTGAAAATACAAGAGATGGTCATTTACTTCTCAGTTGCAATATTCTTCTCTTTCATTCTCTGCGTATTTTATATTGTGCAGCATTTTATTCTTGTGTCAATCTATTCTGTTGTTGCATTTTAAATTTTGAATATAGAATTGTGGATCAACTTAATATTCTTCATCTTGTACCTGCAAACATAAACAGTGTTGAAGTCCATATAAAAAATTTACCATCCACCAAAATACATAGGTCGTCAGTCGTTGTATCCATCGGTTCTCTAGGAAACCTTTTCTCATACATGGTTCATCGACCATTCTTTAATCACATGTCTTCATACATGTACCTTTGACTCCCCCTACATTATCATCAGTCACCATTTGGGGTTTTATTTGGCTTAATTGTAACCATAATCTCACTGCACCTGCATCAGACTACCAAGGAACAAAAAAACTATCCATGGGCTCTTGTCTATGAGTTCATCAATGCTGGTAGATTGGCTCCTCTGACCTACTCTTCTTTTGGATCTAGTTTCCATATCACAAACTTATATTTAAAAGTTTTCTTTTACAATTCCTTTTTCATGACTTTAAATATCTCCAGCTGCCTTTGATCAGTAAACTATGCAAATCCATTTTTCATGACTTGCAATATTCCTTTCATGCTAAACTACTCAAGTCCCTTTTTCATGACTTGAAATCTCTCTAGCTGCCTCAGATATTTTGTTAGTCATGGACTGTCTCAAATCTTCTACCAGTTGTGGAATTCTTCAAATTAGTGGTTCTGTCCATGGTCGACCTTCTCTTTCTAACTTGTCACTTCTTCATTTCCTTCAGTAGGTTCTCTCTCATGACAAGTGTTTTTTTCTTACCACAAACCTTACACTAGAAAGTGGTTTTCAACATACAAATTATGGGAAATACATGCATCATTAGGCTTACATTATATACATACAATTTCATTTCAAGATAATCTAGCCTTTATACAAACATAAGACCAATACCTTTTTCAAACATTATTCAAGGACCATTTTTCATGGATTTATTACATCTACACAAGACGCAATACTATTTATTCTTTACCTTGTTTTTCTTCCTCGCTTCTTGCTTGTACTTTGTGTCTTGTGATTTTCTTCAACTACTTCATTATTTCTTCTTTTGCTCTTCCCTTTTTCTACACTTATGTTTTGTTGCCTCATTCTTTTACTTTCTTTGCTATCTTTGTCCTTTTCTCTTGTCTCTTGTAGGAGTCCAAATTTCGTTTTCATCCTCTTATGTAATGGAGTATGTACCTTCTTTCACTTTTTTGTGGTAATTTCCTTTGACTAAGCCCTTCATGTTATTTCCCAATCTCTCATATCTTCTTATGAGCCTCAATGTTCTCACCTTCTTCCTAAGCAAGTCTTATTCATCTTTCTAGATACCTCACCTAGGTTGTCTCTTCTCTGAACCCAGACTTTTGGTATTTATGGTCCTTATTTACCTTGGACATTCTCTCTGAGATTTTAATCTTCATGATATAATAGTTGTAGGGCTTCTTCTTGCCACCAAATTCCTCTCTTCTTTTCTTCTTGCTTTCACTTTTCTCTATCATCTACTCTTTTCATGGATTCAGCGTCATCTTCTTTCTTCACCAGTATTCTTTCTGCTATCATCTTCTTTCATCATCGGCCATCTTCTTCCATAGTTCTTCATCTAAATATTTTTCACGTACTCAACCTCCAACCAAGTCTTGTCACTACCATTTTTACTCTAATACCAAATCTGTAACATACCTCGTACAAACAAACCCAAAAATATTTTCGTCGATACCAATCTGTAACATACTTGTTGCATAGGTACCTCTAATTTTTCCTTCTAGGGAGATTTTGAATTTCTAATACCATTCTATGAATAAAGAAGCATGATAAAATGTACATGCAATAACCAAGAAACATACATGACTATAAAAGAACATTTAACAGACCATGCACAGCAATTAACAACATCAACATGTCATGAATATCATCACAGAGATAAATAATACACAATGAAATACAAATTATATAGAAAACACAAAGAACTTATCTTTTAAAGAAACAATTCACCAATTGTCTATAGACATCGAATGTTCCACTGAACCTTAGGATCCATTGCACATACGCTCTATGAAATAGGCCACCCCTAGTCCGAGTCTATGAATCCACAAAGACAAATCCTAATCCAACTCTAAGTTTCTCAAACTAGACAACAATCAACTCTCACAATTTTCGCAACCACGTAGCAAACCTATTTTACCATCTCTCCTCCCCTTCAGTCTACACAACCCAAAGAAATGAACCACCTTCACTGCCATGCAATCCCTTACGTTGTTCCACCTCTTTCCAATACTTCAGTTCTACTAGTTAGGAAATATCAATGCTGGAAACTCCAAGGATCCTTAGCTATGGACAATCCTTTCACAAATGTCAACATTTTCATGCACATAGGCATCAATTCTTTCTTAGAATACTAGTATTTCCTACAGCTAAACTAGCCATGGATCACTACCTTCAGCAATTTATTTTCCATGCCCAACCCTAAACAAGAGTGAGCAAGAATGAATGAACATACAATGGCCAGCCCAATGAATCAACCAAGTAACAACGAAGAAACCCCTCAATGACAAAAAGTAGGGTTTATATACTGACATCCAAGGTATAACATGGCCTCCCTAAGAAGCTCACATAAAACCCCCTTTTCCCACTAAATCAAGGATGGGTAAAAATAAAATTATAATAAAAGGTGTATCCCCTTTATCCCCTCTCTCATGGAATCATAGACCCCTATAACTTTTTCCTTGTCCATCTTGCAACCAGTGATGTATTTTATTATTAATATTCAAAGTATTACATTTCTAGGCTCTCTGGCCTTTTTTAACTTTACAGGCACTCCAGTCATTCATCAAATAAATAAATAAATAAATATTTTATTACTCTAGGGACTCAAAACCGGGATATTACATCCCCCTCCCCATTATTTTGGCACTGCCCTTGGTGCATATATGAAAGTAAAAATCAAAAGTTCAAAAGTTTTCAAAAATTCATGGGTACTCTTCCTGCATGTCATCATTATGCTCCTAAGTAGCATCTTCAGGACCGTAAAAATTTCATTGAACCATTACCAATATTATGGCTCAATTTCAAAGCAACTTGACCCTCATGTCCAATATGTGCAACGACTGGACTTGAAAGTCTCCTTTGGGCTCCACCTGAATCAAATTCCAATCAATGACATGGTTAAGATCATGCACATAATTTTTCAGCAAGGAAACATGAAATACATTATGCACATTCATGGAAGAAAGCAATGCAGGCATGTATGCAAATGGACCTATTCTATCCAATATTTCAAATGGCCCACAGAATCCGGCTGCTAGCTTGGTACAACTTACCAAATTCAATGAGATCTTCTTGGGTTTTGTTACCCCCCCCCCCCNTGGCCCACAATGGAGAATAAGATCCCAATCAGTATGATGATCAGCATGTCCATAAATGGAAACCCAGCATCCCCCCTCATTTACCTTTACATCGACAATTCAACCAAGTCTCATCACATCCAAGAAACCCAGAGTATGGGGGATGGTAATCCATCATCACCATGAGGTATGTTAGTCCTTCTTTCATGCAAATTTTTGTGCTTAATTTTTCAGGCATGTGGATGGGGATCTTTGGTTGAGGTTGGATAATGGATCACTAGCTTGGGAAATTGTGTCAATTTCCTTGTTTCACCTTGGTGGTCAGCTTCTATTTCCTAGTCCCATTTTGTCATCGCCCAAGGAAAAGGGATACTACTGGGGGGGGTCTCATAAGGGAAAATTTTTGTTCCCCACCATACTTAACACTTTCCATCTCAGAGCCTCTCATAGTGTACTAAAATTTAGAAATGGATCATGGTCCATTCTCTCATGAGAAGAGGGGTTGAAGGCACAGAGGTTGTTTCACAACTACTACTAAAATAAGAAGAAAATGGTGTTAAAGAAAGAAAGGAATGATAGAAAAAGGACTCACAAATATGATAAAGTGGAATAGAAATATTGTTGATAAAGGGATTGGAAAAAATAGCATGTAAATATGGGGTAACTCAAGAGCGAGCGCACCCTCCACAAAGGTTCTCGTAGAAATGGATTCAATGACACCATAAGCCATGAAGTAAGCACTAAAACCATATCATTATCACACTTACTCTTGAAGGGTTTTTACTTTCCCTATCACTCTTAGGACCTATCGCTCTACTTAGGTTATTTTATTTCCTATATAGGTGGCACACCTAATAGAGTTGGATGAAGGCCCTCCCATGCTTAAACTTGTCAACTCACATGGGGTCCTTGGTTGGTGCGATGCTTAAAGGGGATACTAAGGTGAATTTTCTTGCATGGTTTATATATTAATTTGCAGCTTACTTTGCATGTTTTAAGGGCTAATGTTTCTTATGAACTTTGGTTAAATATGTTTTATACTTTGATTTGTTTTGGATGGCCCTGACATGGTTCTTTGAGGGACGTCTTGGGATTATACCCAGGACATTGTGTCTTTATTGTAGGACTTTGACACATGTGATGGAGAGTAATGGGTCATCCAATGACTCACCACCCTCATATATTGGCTCTCATCCTAAGAACCCTGAATGATGGACAGATGGGCTTAATTTAAGCAGATTCAAACATGATGGCACGTAGATGGGCTAGAAGCCCATAGGTTGGAAAAAGTACCCCAAAGCTTGTTCCTCACCTAGATAAGGGATGTTGTAGTAGTAGATAGTCAGATGCATGGCAGAGACAAGATGCAGCTCCCTAGATCCTGGACGCAGCACTCAGATTCTAGACATTGAGCCTAGTTTGATGATGGCATCATCTTCTAGGGTCACATGGAGCTAGAATTTAGAGGATTTATGGGGTATTGACGATGTTGGCATGATTTTGAGTGGGGAGATACATAATTTTCCCCCACTCCACTCCATATTGGTTCCATGTGGCCTTTGGAGGCCCCCTCTTTTCCTAAGGAGGCTTGAAGTCTCACACGTGTGGGCTATTTTGATTTTGTTTTTGTGCTTTAGCAGTTTGTAAAGGGTTAAATGAGGGTTCGACCCCACTTCTAATTTGTTGTTAACATTTTATGTGGAAAAATGTGTTAGGGTAGCCTCATATAAAAAGGATACCCTCACTTTCATTTTTATCACCATCTTTCCTCACCATTGTGAGGTTATACTTCTGAAATTTTTCCCTTTTGGGGTTACTAGCTTCCTCTCTCTCATGTGTTATGCTTGGAAATGATATTTTATGGATGGTTTGTTGAATTTGGATGGACATTTATGTAATTAGGGTGAAATTATCTTGGTTTTGAATTTTTGAAATTATCATTTATGTTATTGATGTATATGGTGAAATTGTTATTTGTTGCAAGAAATGTTGTTTCTTGAAACCCTAAGGGAGGGACATAATTGTTTCTTCCTCTCACAAGGTGATAGTTGTCTAAATTCGGTTTATTTTACTTGTTAGGGTTAGAACCCTAAATCCCTAAAGTGATAGCACTTTGGAATTTTAGCCATAGATAATTTATCTTTGACCTAAGGGAGAAACAGTTTCTAGGGTGAAAATGTGATTGCACCCTAGAAGTCATTCTCCTCAATATCTAAGATCTAAGGCCCAAATGTTCTTGCACCTTAGGGTTTATATCTTACCTCTTGGTTCCAAGCAAGTCAACCTTCAAGATCGATTGCATTGAAAGACTCCATAACCCTAAAGGAACTAATCTTAAAACACTCTTATGGTGAAATGATTGATAAAATATCTCTCTCTCAAAACTCTCAAGCATTCTACTAATTGCATTAACACTAACCTTAGGAAACTCACTATATTTATTGTTGTTGTTATAAAAGTTTGTTACAACCATATGAAATCACATCAATGTTTTGCATACTCTCATCTAAAGGTGGCCTAACTCACTAAGAAATTCATCTAACAATTGGATATTATTCTATTGGTTATATGCTTGCTTTTCATGATCAATTGCAGTATTTATGAGCACTTATTATTGTTGATGTTACAAATTACTTTGTGTTATTAAAAGACCAGTTTAATGTTGCAATTTGCAACAACAATAGAAATCTAATTTGTCTAGTGTCCAAAAGAGATCTTTTTTTAATACTTTAGCTTGGATATTGTTTATTCTATGTTGTAAAATGTTTGTGTTCTGGGAAAGTATTAAATCAACCTCAAACCTCTTATCTTCCTTGACCTAGGCCATTCATTCGGTGATCAAGATAGGGGGTTGTATGCTTGGCTACTAAACTTGCTATTTGATCCCTTGAGATCACCAAGGAAGCCTCCCTTGAGGTGGATCTCTTACATCACTAAAATGAGGGAATTCTCTACTTAGGTGATAGTGGTAGATTCTTCTAGTGTTACACAAGTTTTGGTAATTTTATGGTGGGATTTGCACAAGTAAAATTCATGTGATAACAGGATTCATTTTCAAAAGTACATGCTCTCCCACTTTAAATTATCTAGTTTTTGTGTAATTATCTACATAACTATTCTTCCTATCTTGTGTTGCTTTCAAATTCTTCTTAATTTTGACCATATAGTCTTCCATATCCTTTAGCAATTTTGGTCCAAGTACTACTATGTAAGTTGGGTTGTCCCAACTCACTAGAGTGTTGCATTTTCTACCATGTTATAGCCCTAAATTTCTCTACACATGCATACATTGCCTTGGCCCTCTTACTTACATTTTTTCCAAAGCACTGCTAAGAAGCTCTTCTTAAAAAACCAATTTTTAGAAGATGCACGTGCCCTGCACCATTACTGCACATGTACATACACTTTTTTCACCCCTACAACTTGCGTGCATATGCATGTTGCACCATTATAGCTCGCGTATGCTTGCAAAAGTTGCAAAAAATAAAAAGGTGCAAGGAATTCATTGAAATTGATGAGCTATTAGAGGTTTCCCAACTAATCCACTTACTATAGCCTGTCACCCAACCGAATAACCATCCTTTTGGCATATAAAAAGAGGTGTTGGGGTCTCATTTCAAATCTAAGCATAAGAACAATGAAACTCTATCCGATTTCACTTCCCCTCCTTTCCCAATATATTGTTGCCTTTTGTGAGAAATTGCCTCAGCATTCCCTCATTAGCCCCTTCTTCCTCCTTTTAACCCATTCCCTTCCATAGAAGAGATAATAAGGTTGAGAGGAAAAGTTCATACAAGGTGCACTTGGAGCATGGTAAAGAGGAGCCCGGACCAGGTTCACAGAATGGTAGCCAACTTAGATTGTAAAGGTATAATCTTCATGTTATGAATAAAATTGTTATCACTAAAATTTCGTCCACGCATGGTTACAGGAACTTAGTATCGTCAAACAGTAATGAAGTCATTCATGGCCCTGAATTGTTCTCACAGCATTCAAAAAAGGGCAAAAAAATATACAAAGTAGTGAAAAACTGAAGAGCGCTTTGCAGACATTGGGTGCGTGCACACATGCGCGGAATAGGAACGTAGAATGCGTGCATACGTGCACGATGCGCAGTTGTTAGTGCAAAAAGCTGCGCACCTACTAAACAGTGCATTTATGAATGTGGTCGGCCTCCCAACCACTTATGGTTCAGCTCCCAAGCTGATTTGATCTCCAAATCCAGGCTGGATCTGAATGGTGGGCTGGTCAAAGACCTAATAATGCCCTAAATGGCCTCTTTTCACACTACAAAGCAGTTACACAATAAACCAATGCAATGCTATAAAAAGCCATGAATGCACCTCATTTTCTCAAGGAATTCAAAGTAATGTTATGCTGCCTATATTTTTTTAAGGACTCCATCCTTGACAAGAACACATTGGCACCATTTTATTGAGCAATCCATCTCACCATTGAGTGGATTTGCAAAGAGTTCTTTCATCACCATTTTCATTTTCTTTATTGTAAGAAGAGCTACTATTGAGGGTCCAAGAGCCTTCCCTTGGAAGGAGAAGGGACTCATAGTCCCCTTTCTTCTTGGTGCTTTGTTTTCATCAATAGATCAAGCCTCAAACATTGGTGACATGGGTCTTTTTGTTCTTGTTATCTCTATGTCCCTATGCTTATGATTTTAGTTTTTATTAGTTTAATTCTTGATTATGGTTTTGTTTTTCTTTCTCTAACTCTTTCCTCTACAGCTGTCCTGCTCAGCAGACCCAACTGAGCTTGAAAGAACCTCTTATTTGCTCACCAAGGTGATGAAAGAGGCGCAACAGATTGGTGACTCCACTGGGGAAAGGTATCAAATTTCTACCTCATTTGGGTTTATTTTGCTCTTCTTTTAGTTTGTTTAACTTGCAGGTGCACTAACTCGCCTAGGCCGACCTATAAACCATCCAATTCAAAGGAGAATTGAGAGAAATCCATCCAGATTTTTCTTTCTTGGCTACTTGTCACCAGTGCGTGGGTATTTTACCCCACATACGCGCATCGTGCGCGCATGCGCTTAAGTAACAGCCTTTCTCTACGTGCATGCACTTTCGGACTCATATATGTTCATGCGCTTGCGCTCTGTGCACCTCTATCTTCACTAGGGGCCGCGCATCTGACCAAAATTTCACATTGTAAGTTGTTGGGATGTGGGGAAGGCCATTTGCCTTCTTAAAAATGATGTCAAGCATGCTCTAAAAACTGCACCACACTTAGTCCCCTCATCATATAAAGGGGTTAGTCAAACACACATAGTCACTTAGGAAGATAAAAATCAATTTCCCTTATTTGCTTTTTGCCACATGGATGGCTTGTTTTGACTCACAAGATAAGGTGGAAATCATTTTTTAATCACATCTAACTTACATTGGGACTAGAAGTTGAATTATAATCGCGTAGTATGCTCTTCTCTCGTGCCTTCAAGCGACCTTGAGAATCAGAAATAGATTGTGAAACAATTTCATCTCCCTTAACAAAGTTTAAAACCTTTAGGAGAGGACAACGGCCCTTCTTGGGACCCCTCTTAGTTTTATTTTTCAAACAAGTCTTAATATTGTAACGGGCCCATACATGCCCACATGCTACATAGATAGGATAGTGTTTGAAATTTTTCTTTCTTAGATCAAAACACTAGGGAAGTTTAAAGGTTTGTAACGAGCCCATACATGCCCACATGTTCAATCTAGGATAGTTTCAAGCTTTTCTTAGATTACATCACAATAGGGAGTTA
>SNQJ01S0038310.1:231237-268559 GCA_010110895.2 Picea sitchensis | reverse complement strand
AATGGTCTTTATAAAAAGGGGGAAGTTTGTCGTGATCTCAAAGCTGGTCTTGCGGCGGCGGCTAGGGTTTAGTGCTCGCTGGTTCGCCTTGGCCCTCGGCTGATGGATCCAGTGGGGGTTGGTTTTGACATTAACGATATGAGGAGGCCTCTCAAGGTGCTTCGCTTCAAATTTTGGCTTGAATGGCTTTCCGTTCAGAGATCTCAGCAGCACAACTTCCTTCTCTCTCTCATTCGCTTCTGTAGAGTGCTGTGTCACGTCCGTTTCTGCACAGACGCCCCCTTCAACTGCCGTCGAACACTGCACAAGGGCTTCCTCAAGCTGTGACTCAAGCTCCGAGAACTCCTCGGCCTCGTCGGTGTCTTCAGGGGTTTCCGGGAACAGATCCTCAAAGGACTCAGCGTCCTCAAACGTCTCGTAACTTTCCCGGAGCCAGTAGTCGCGGAACCACGGCGAAGACTGGACAAGATTCCACCATTCTGGGGAAAAATATTCGACCTGCTGGTAAGCCAAGGGGATAAACAGCTGTGCGTTGGGATTCAGTGTAGAACTACCTCGAGAAGTAACCGCCATGGGAACAACCCACAGTTTGATGATTTTCGTGAATATTCAACTAGTCGCTTTAATGACCTAATCTTATTATTGAGTTATTATTCATCATATCAATCATTAATCAACATATATTAAACAATAAGTAATTAATTAATTAATTAATTAATATTATTAATAAATAATTATTATTTAACTAATACAGATTAGGACAGTTAATTATTTAATTAATTATACTTGGTAAATCTTAAGCAATCATTTAACTAGAGTTGTTACAGTTTGGGAGAAGTCGGAATGGTTTAAGGATATGGCAAGAAACCCTAACACTTGTGAACACTTATGAGCATAATCACATGGCATGCATGCTCGCTTAGGACAAATTCCATTGAAATATCCTCGATATGGTAAACCATACAGGCGGTGCATGTAAGAACAATGCATGGTAAATGCTTCCTGTTACACTATGTTTAAATAAAGAGAAAGATGGTAATATTTTTAATAAGAAATTGTACCATAACACAAGATTACATCCTTGTAAAACTCTGCAATTAACCACATTTATAACAATATCCCTCCTTTGTATGTAATGGGATAATTTCAATAAAAAATGTATAATAAGAATGCTTACCTTAATGTTGATACGTAATACAATAATGTATTCATGAATACAATGACTCATATATGGTAAATATATGACTAGAGTGTTATAGTAACCATCCCTAAACAATTTTAAAGTACCCAAGAAAGTACGTATAACCCTGGTGTGCTTTAAATATTAAACAACCCTTCATGTGACCCCTTTTACATGACATTTTTTCTTTTTCACAATAATAATGAATTTAGAAATAACGAGTAGAATATGAATCATGGTCCTTTCTAGTAAAAACAATTATATATATAGTTTTATTAACTACCTATAGTAAATATTCTTTGTAGAATGAGACTTAAGTTAAGATTTATAAATCTTTTTCACAATAATAATGAATTTATAAATAACGAGTAGAATATGAATCATGGTCCTTTCTAGTAAAAACAATTATATATATAGTTTTATTAACTACCTGTAGTAAATATTCTTTGTAGAATGAGACATAAGTTAAGATTTATAAATGTTATGTATAGTGAAGGAATGAATAATTAAGTGTTAGTGTTTATTTCAATTATTTTATGGTATAAGTTACTACAAATAAGTTATAAGAATATGGAAGGTACAATCTATATAATATTTAGCCTCTATGGTTTTTCATAGTAAGACTTTTCATAGTAAGACGATGAAATAATAATGATATTATCATAAGACAATTTAATGTATATCAAATGTAAAAAAGGAAAACATAACGGTAGAAGCAAAAACAATTAATAGACATGTATTTGACAATTATGATGACAATAAATCATTTAGATTATTATATATATATATTGAATGGAAATAGAGGTGTGTGACATAATGGTATCAGAGTTGTAGGTTACAACACCTAACTTTTTTATGAGATTTATTATTGAAAAATCTAAGATATAAATTGTCTTGATTTTATTCTTACCTCTAGGAAGAAAAATATTTTTATTTTGCAAGAAAATGATAGATGTACCTAATCCTCGGGGAGAAGAACCTCATCAAGAGAATCTTGAATAGGGGAACTTAGGTGATGGACATCTCTAGGGGGATATAAATAATGATAGGGATTCAAAAATTACAAAGATAGTAACAGATCTCAGAGAAGAACTAAATACTGTGAGAACAAATAATGAAATAATTTTGAAGAATAAAGAGGAACTAAATGCAAATCTTTTAGAAAAGATGTGTATTCAAAATATTGATTAAAATAAGGGGAAATATTCTAGTAACTCTAAGATATCCCAACAAAAGAAAAATTCAAGAAAAATTTAGTATCTTGAATCTGAGACAGAGTCAATGTATAAGGATACAAAAAATACTGAAACTTCTACTGAAAGTAGTTCTAGTCATAAACAAAGAAATAAAAACAAACCTAAACAACATGATGAAATCATGGGAGAATTTGAGAAGATTAAACCACCTACCTTTAATGGATAAGTGGAGACTGGTGAGGAAGCAGATGCATGGCTCTATGGTATGCAAAAATACTTCCAAATTTAAAATTACTCAAGTGATCTTAAATCCTGGATGGCCATCTATAATCTGACAGAAAAAGTAGATATATGGTTGCAGGACATAAAAAGAGTAAAATGTATTAAGGAAAGAAAAATCACCTGGAAAACCTTTAAGAGATATTTTAAGAAATAATACCCTTCTGAACAATATTATGAGGGTAAATCCAACAATTTCTATGAACTAAAACTAGGAAATCTTACAACAAAGGATTTATGTAGTACGTTTCCAAGTTTGATGGGTTATTTCCAATACATTGCAGATGAAAAACTAAAGATTCATTGATTTTTGAGTTTCCTACCTAGTTCTTATAAAGACCGAATTGAGTTTGATAATCAAAAACATTATAAGAAACCATGAGGAAAGTTAAACTCTGTTTTGAGAAATATAAAAATAGAAATGAGAATTATAATAGTTAGAATGGGAAAATGGTTGAGAGGTTTGACCCTAGGAAGAAAGGGGGGCTCACATTAATAAAAATGATGATAAAATATTTCAAGGAGGTAACAAATTCAGAACTAATAAACCTTTCAATCAACCTAAAAATAAGAATGCCAAACCACCAACCTTCTTCAATAAATAAATTGCCCAAAAAGAAACAATAAAATGTTGGGAATGTAGTGGTCCACATTACTATAAATATTGTCCTCTCCATAACAAGGGCAATAACTATGTGCAAACAATACAGGAGGAAACTTCGTTTGGTGAGTTGGCAAGGTATACACCGAAAATCAACACAACATTGGAAGCTTAGCAGGCATATCATTATGATTCAATGGTAGAAATTGAAGGTATGATACATAATAAACCAATTATTGTTTTAATTGATTCGGGTTGTAGTTTCACTTATATTTCACCAACATTTGTAGAAATTTGTAATTTACATAAGGAAACATTTGAAAAGTCCTGGTTACTACAGTTAGCTACATGAACTAAAAGAAGAATTACAAATGTTGTTAAAAACTGTGGACTTGGTATGAATGATTTAAGAATGTAAATAGAGTTAAACATATTACCATTAGGATCTTAAGATGTGATAATTGGTATGGATTGGATGGAAACCTTTAAAGTGGTCTTAGATTGTTATAATAAAACATTTACCTTTGTAGATGAGAGAGGTAACATTGTAAATATTAAAGGAGTCTAAAGACATGTTAGTATTAAAGAAACAACAACCTTACAAGTTAAAATATGCATTTGAAAAATATGTAGATGAGAGAGGTAACATTGTAAATATTAAAGGAGTCTAAAGACATGTTAGTATTAAAGAAACAACAACCTTACAAGTTAAAATATGCATTTGAAAAATATGTAAACTACTTGTTGTACACATAAATTATATTGAAAAAGAGGAAAGTAATAATGAGTTAGATAACTTTCTAGTATTGCAGGAATTCTAAGATGTATTCCAGGATATTCCCAGACTACCTCCTAGGACAGAAATATATTTCTCCATAGATATAATACATTTAGCAATACCTTCCTCTAAGGACCGCTATAGGATGAATATCCTAGAGTTAAATGAACTAAAAAATCAATTGCAATAATTGATAGATAAATAATATATCCGACCAAGTGTGTCTCCATGGGGGGAAATGATACTTTTTGTTAGAAACAAAGATGGAACTTTACATATTTGTAATTATCATATGAAGCTTAATAAAATGAATACTAAAAATAGATATCCATTACCTCGTATCAATAATTTCTTTGATCAAGTATGGGGAGCTACATTGTTTTCTAAGATATATTTACGATTTGGTTATCATCAAGTTAGGGTAAAGGATGAGGATATTTATAAAACAACATTTAGAGAAAGGTGCAGGAATTACGAATTTGTCGTAATACCTTTTTGACTGACTAATTCCCCAACCTCATTCACATGCTTGATGAACAATATTTTGAGTAAGTATCTAGATAAATTTGTGATTGTCTATATAGGTGATATACTCATCTACCCAAAGCATGAAAAATCAAGTGAAGAACATTTAAGAATAATATTGCAGATACTAAGAGAACAAAAATTATATGCAAAATTAAGTAAGTGTGAGTTTTATAAGGATAAAATTCAGTATCTGGGACATGTAAGTTCCAAAGAAGGTATATCAGTTGACCCAGATAAAATAAAGGCTATAATGAAGTGACTTGAACCTAAGGGTGTCTCATATTTAATATCCTTTATGGGTATAACTGGCTATTACCAAAAGTTTGTAGAAGGATTTTCCAAGATTGTGTATCCTATAACATCATTGCAAAAGAAAGGAACTAAGTTTATCTAGTATGAGAAATGTCAAGAGAGTTTTAACAAATTAAAACAACTATTAACTACAACACTTATTTCAAAATTAGAAGACCTAGATAAATACTTTGTAGTATGTACAAATGCAAGTCATGATGGGCCTGGATGAGAATTAATTCAATAAAATCATGTAATAGTTTATGAATCATAGAAACTAAAGAAACATGAATAAAATTACGTAACACATGACTTGAAATTAGTTTCAATAATACATGCTTTGAAAATGTGGCAACATTATTCGGTAGGTTGAAAATTCTTACTAATGACAAATAACATTTCCTTAAAATATATGTTTGATAAATACAATTTAAATGTTCACCAAGAAAGGTCATTAGCCTTCTTGAGCGATTATGATTTTGAGATAAAACACATTAAGGGAAAGGAAAATAAAGTGGTAGATGCATTAAGTAGACATGCAAACATGATTTATAAAGTTACTAGAAGTAACTATGAAATAGATTTAGAAGAAAGGGTAAGGTTAGCAGCTAAAAAAGACTTAGAATATCAAAGTATTAAGTTAAAAATTGTTGATAGTTCAGCAAAAACAAAACAATCATATTTTAGATTCTCAAAAAGTGGATTGTTAATGTATAAAAATAGATCATATGCACCAGTATATAATGAAATTAAAATATTAATTTTAGATGAGCTGCATAAGAAACCATATTTAAGACACCCGGGTTACCAGAAATTGATTAATATGTTAAGAAAGGAATTTTATTGGCCAAATATGAAAGGTGAAAAATCATAATATCTACCTAGATGCTTAGAGTGTCAACAAGTTAAGGTTGAACACCAACACCTAGTTGGATTACTACATCCTTTACCCATTCCAAAATGGAAATGGGAAGTGATAACTATGGATTTTATTACCGGATTTCCAAGAAGTTGTAAACAAAATGACTCAATTATGATTGTGGTTGATAAATTAATTAATGAATCACGCTTCATACTTGTTAAATCAACCTAAAAATTTATTAATATAGAATAAATATTATGAAGGAAATATTTAGGTTACATGGAATCCCTAAAGTTATAATATCTGATAGGGATATTAAGTTTACAGGAAACTTTTATAAAGATTTATTTAAAGGGTTAGATACCCAATTCAAGTTCAGTACTTATTATCATCTGAAAACATATGAGAAAAATTAAAGAACTAATCAGACTCTTGAAGATATGATTAGAATGTATGTTATGGAAAAATCTAATAAATTTGAAGAATATTTGTACTTGGTTGAATTTCCTTATAATAATCAATATCAAGCCTCAACAAAGCTTAGTTCTTTCAAAATTTTGTATGGAAGAAAATCTAATACACATGTTTCATGGAGTAATCATGTTAACATATTGATTATAGGAAAAGATATGCTAAAATACATGGAACTAACAGTCAAATAGGTACATCAGAACCTAGAAGTAGTGTAAAGACCCCAATCGTTACGACTACAAGCGAAGCGAAAAGTGATTTTTTTTTATTTTTATTTTTAGGCAGGAAGGAAACAATGACATAGTTCAATCACACTACCTGACAATGAACATTGGGCATGCATATCAGGAAAAAAACAACAATTAATACATGCAAGCACATCGAGCAACTGGGTGAAACATGTGCAAATGAAAAGGAAGGAAACGACTACCCACCCAACACATAACACGATAGTGCCTAAAAGCTAAGGACAAAATCCACAAATCTGACACAATGGCCTTGACGACCAGTGACTAGAACCTATATGGTGTGCAAACCAAATGCATGAAGGCGTTGCAACCCAATCACCATCAACAACTACAATGAACAAGTACCCACAACGGGAAGCTCAAACTCCGACCAAGTTATCAATCACCTCTATCCCTATGGCATGCAATGATCCCCTCATCATGAATCATGTCATTGTTAGGTGCTAGGTGTGACAACAACTATGGAACTTTAACATCACTACACCCCTAACATAAGATAAATTCAATGCTCTAGGAGATCAACTTAGCAATCCCAACACATGACAATTAACCCTAACACCCAACCGACAAGTCAACAAGACGACTATGACCTTCATAAAGCACAATAATTTTCTTGCGCCACAAATCAATTTGTACAAAATAAATAAAATTATTAAGGTACATATATTTTAAAAGAAAATTAGCAATAAAGGATAGAGGCAGTATCGTTGACACATGTTAATAGAAGATAAAGGTTAATACAACTATTTTAGAAATATTTCAAAATATACAGATAATGGTTAACATACCAATATACCAATAAAATATATCGTTGAGAAAGGTTAATACAGATATTGAACAAAGATATATCATGGTTAACCACTAAATACAACAATAAATATAATGGTTAATATATAACCAATAAAATTAGCAAAAGGATAATGGTTAATATATAAAGGATATCGTTTTTAAGGTTAATACAAATATTTTCAAGATATTTTATTTGTATATCTTATTGGTATTAAAATACATTAACTGTTCTAGAAATAAAGGACAACGGTTATAATATACATGTACATTATCCTCAAAAGGATTAACGATAAAATAATTTAGCAAGGGGTTACAATATGCATCATTGTAAACCATAAGAAAATTTATCATTGTGAAATTTCAAAAAGGAAGAAAATAAACATTGTCATATGTACACGCGGTCATATAAACCATTAATAAACATACAAACAGATAATAATAATGCAATTAAAGTGTTGTCTACAAAAGATAAAGATACATTCATCGTGAATAAAATCGCTCACAAAGGTTGTTCATAAAAAATGCTACGAAAGTTGTTCATATAATCAAGACTTTTATCAATGCAGTCCATAAACATTAAACTTTCGACATATTAAAACTGTCAAAGACACGGATATCAAATGAGTAAATCGTTGTTTCAAATTTTAGTAAATATCTGGCATACAATAAATAGCCACATTATTATGAATATCTTTGCATATATCCCTGTGTACATTGCATTGCCATTGCTAAAATTTCTATCACTCACTGCTATCACTAAAATGACTGCATAAAATCATCGACCCATATGCATTAAAAGCTATATAAAACTCTATATTAAAATGCTATATTAAAATTCTATGTATGAATATGCTATCCCTATACGTGTACACACAGAGTTGATAAAAGGATAAAGTTGTCATGTAATGCAAATTTGAATTGCCCAGCCAAATAATATGGTTGTGGTTGTCTTGTAATTCATTAAATATCCATGTAATTACAACCATTATATGGCTATAAGGTAATGGCCATGTATTATAATAAATCACAATTACAACCTTGCAAATGTGACTGTAATGTAAATCTCTTGTAAGAAAAATGTAAAGAGGATGTGGATGTCATTTAAAATTTATTTTTATGTGATTATTGTCAATGAATGACTGTCTATCTCAACGTAGTCACACAATAATAAAACTTCACCATTACACAATAGAATTCCCCCAATGAACAACAAAGTCGCTTGCCTTCACACAGTAATTACACTACCCATTTTCACCCCATTACACAGTAATCACACCCACCATTAGGACACCATTACCCAGTAAATACACAGGCATTCAAGGAGAAAAAAAAAACACGCAACCAATATGATGAATTACTCATTGCTTAAACATACACTGAAGACGCAGACTATACAGAGGCTTAAAACACAATCTAGAATGTGTTGAACGCAGTTTGAAATACATGCTATATTTATATCGCTATGGGTCTTATTATTATAAGTCAGTTAGGTATAATGTAAGCTATTAAAGGGGTTGCTGATAATGTTGTCAATAAAAAAACTAATAACTCTGCCACAAAAATAAAATGTAGATACATAATCAACTAATAACGCAGATAAAAATAATAACTGATAACACTATCACAATGAAATAAATTTGCAATCTATAAAGGGAATTTTGTAGTCTAAAGAATGGCAAAGTTGCAGTCCAATAAGAGGGTAAATCAGTGACTATAAAATTGGTAAATCGTGGTCAAGTAAATGGTAAAATGTTGTCTGTAAAAACTTAAAACAAAGAGTTAAAGACAAAAAATGCAGACAAGGTATATCATTATCATTCTCAATCAAGGAAACATGCAGTCTAGTTATTTGAACATTGTCACAAATGTTAAGGGATGGGTTGAATTCTAAGGAGAAGGGATCGTTGTTCAGATATAATAAATTGTAGTAATAAAAGTAATAAATTTCAACCATTACACAGTAACAAATTCCATTGTTTCACATTAAAAACAACTACAAATCATTGTCAAACACAAAGAAATAAAAGTAAATAACATTGTCATTCAAGTGGAAAAAAATGTAGTACATATATGATTTAAAAGGCAAAGAGAATTAAGTTGTTCATAGAGATAAAGGATAAACAATACATAGAGGTATTCAATAGCAAGAGGGCACAAGACAATCATTCAGCCAGGAACAATCAACAGGGGTAGACAATTGGAAAAAACTATGCTTCGCTCATATTCCATGCACATAAAATAAGAGAATTAGAATATATAGGTCTATTAACACTGAAGTGACGATCGTTAATTCGGCTCCTGGCCGATTTTTCAGGCATGGAATGATGATCTAGGGATGAGGATGAAAGTTAAAGAACAATATCTTCAAAATAATCAATAAAACAAAACATAACAGTCAAAGCAATCAAGGATCAGGTTCCAAGGAAATCGATTCAACCAATGAGCATAAATCTATGATGACTTTAAGTTCTCGATCAAAAATGTTGAGTGAAACATTTTTCTTTACACAATTAAAAGTACATAAATGAAAGTGCAAAAAAAATATTTATCTACCATTCAAATAAATGTAGGTGTACCGTAGCACAAGGTGACAACTCTGAGTCGTTGTCTTGCACGCTCCGTCCATCTCCCTCTTTCCAACGGATGTGACTTCATCGGTACCTCCCAACCAATGCTAATGGTACTCTTCTTCCCCCTTAGCCCCCCGAGCCACAAAGGGGCCACACACACTAAACCAAAGAACAACTAGCAACCATCTCGTCTCGCAAGGTTGAGCTACCACTCCTTAATTGAGATGGGTATCCCAACACTCACAAGATAAGTCAGTCAAGACAAAAATTATTCAACGTAAAGTTACGCATCCAAGATCTGATCCATACTCCCCCTCCTCCTTCCTTTTTATAGAGTTTCTAAGTGATTTATTTCCCTAATTCCCATTTAATTTATTTTCCATTAATTTAATTCAGAAAAACTTCACCCTCACACATGTCACCCATCCCCCTACTTGCACCAAAAATTGATTTCATTATTTATTTAATTACTCCTATTTCCCTCACCCACCAAAAAACATTCCTAAAATTGCTCCTTGGTGTCCCCAAATTCCTTACACAATTTAAATGACTTACGCCCTTACTAAATTCCTAGTTGAGTTCATATTTAGAAAGTTCTTAAAGGCAATATTTCTTACTAAGTTAGTCATTCTTCTTTTTCCTTATGTTTCATTTTTCTTTATGTTTCCCCTCTTTCCCTGTGTTTCCTATTTCTTTTAATGTTCCGTATTTTCCCTTTTTATCTAAAACTCAAATTAGCAAGTGTACAAAAACCACCTCTTTCTCTTTTTAATTAATAAAGTTTAAATAGCATACGTAGAAAAACAATCATTTCTCTTTTTAATTTAATCCCCCAAAGTAATTTGATTTTAATAAATTAATTGAATTTCTTACCCCCTTCTCGTTACATGTTTAATTACTATTATTATTATTTATTTTTACCACAAGTATCACTTACACCTAGATTTTAATTTCCTAGGTTGGACGACATTTTTATTCGGGAAATTATTTTTAAATCTTACTTATCATGTCATTCATTTTAAGGCCAACTAGGTTTATTTTCTCACCCGTTGAAATCGCGACGTTCCCTGCAGGACACACTAGGTGCTCCAAGGGTACCACTCGACTTTTTTTGTTTCCTTGCGCGACATGCCCTTTAGGATGCACTAGGTTCTCCAAGGGTGCCACTCACCTCTTGACTAACTTGGTATACATAAAAAAACCCTGGATTCAAGACTCCACCAGGTGATATTATGGGAGACTAAGGGATTATAAGGAATAAGGCCATTTCCTTATTGCGCACCCATTAGAATCATTGTTAGCGACTGTCGCAATCTTCCCTCATGACATTGTGGGTGTTATCGAAATAGGTAATTGTTGACCTACATTTTGAGCCATGGAAAGAGTGCTAGTAGAATGTGGCAGGGCTTTTGTCCACACCTCTCCCTCAATTTCTCTAGTTGTTGTTTGTGACCCCTCTACTCCATATGTGAGTTTGTTCGGAAAGCTATCGTTAGCCTGCATCATCAACGAATCATTTCATAAATAAAATCAATCATCATAACATCTAATGAGATGTGCATGTCATATCAACAACAATCAAACCCCAATAGTCCACTCCCTGAATTGATCCATAGTCCAAGGGGTTTCATTGATGCCTCTGAATCCTTGAGGTCCAAGTTCCTGGACACTCAGGAGAATGGAGTCAATAGAACTTGTCTATGTCAATCTAACAAAATAACACGTCATCCTATCCATAATGTCTGATAATCATAATCAAACGCCCAATAGTATAATAATCCAGATCACTTGCAAGAAAGTGTCCTCAAAGAATAAGTTCTCTCAATGCGCACACAAGAAGGATGTTACATACAACCCCTCTTGGTATAAAATTCATCCTGAAGTTTCAAAGTATATAAGTGATGAAATAATGTGTATCAGAGTATCATAAGTCTATCTATCAAACAAAAATAGAAATTGTTGGTGCATATTATATGCATCCTCCCAGGTCGTCGATTGCGGACTATAGTTGTCCCACTAGACCTTGACCTGATCTATTGTTCGACGTCAAATATTTTGAATGCGATGATCTAGGATGTAGATCATCTTAGCCGTGAGCATTCCCTCATCCGATGCCTGTAAGAAAATCATGTCAATAACATGTGCAGGATCACTAATATAATGTCTCAAAAAAAATACGTGAAAAACATTGTGCATACTCCTTAAAGAATAATGCAAATCTAGTTGACAGGCCACGACCCCCTTCTTCTCCACAATATTGAAAGGTCCCATGAACCTAGGAAAGAGTTTATCACCCTTTCCAAACATGATCGATCTCTTATGTAATTTTACCTGCAAGAAGACTCGATCGCCAACTTCGTAACTACGGTCGGCATGGTGCAAATCAACATAACTCTTTTGTTGATCCTACACTTCTTTGATCCTTTGTCTTATTGTTTTCATTTGACATTCCATTTCTTGGATCG
This sequence comes from Picea sitchensis, assembly GCA_010110895.2. Taxonomy (NCBI): domain Eukaryota; kingdom Viridiplantae; phylum Streptophyta; class Pinopsida; order Pinales; family Pinaceae; genus Picea; species Picea sitchensis. The sequence continues at coordinate 256,301 of SNQJ01S0038310.1, read as the reverse complement.
CTTATTGTCCCACCAGGACCCTATCCTCAATCTGATCCCAACTCAAGGGCATACGACATGGTCTCCCATAAAGAAACTCGAAAGGCCACATCTTAATGGTTCTTTGGTAACTATTGTTATAAGTGAATTGTACCAGTGGAAATAATTCTTTCCAATTCTTATGTTGGTTCATCACATACATGCGCAACATGTCTTCGAAGACTTGGTTTTTTTTTCGGTCTTCTCGTTTGTCACCGGGTGATACGCAGTACTAAAGTTAAGTTGGGTTCCCAAGGCCTCTTGGAAATTAGTCCAAAATCATCCAGTAAACATCGATCCTCGATTAGATATAATCCTCTAAGGCACGCCATGCATCCTCACAATCTCACTGATGAAAACTCTAGATATGTTAGGTTCCTAATACGTCATATGCACAAGAATAAAATGATCACTTTTCATCAGAGTGTCGACTACCAAAAATATCGAGTCATGTCTCCTTTCCATCAGTGGCAATCCAACAATGAAATCCATCGAATTAAATTCCTATTTCGATTCTGGAATAGCGTGTGGATGTGTTAATCCTGCTGGATGTTTATGTTCAACCTTCACCTGTTGACATTCTAGACATTTGGCCACATAGTTGACTATGTCTTCCTTCATTCCTTTCCAGAAGAATAAGGGTTTAAGGTCTTCCCTCATCTTCGTGACTTCTGAGTCAGCCATGTACACTGATTTGTGAGCCTTGTTTAGGATCAAAATCCTCAACTCGTTGTTCAGTGGTACATAAATTTGGTTTTTAAATATCAATAATCCATCATCGTCGAAGGTAAATCCTTCAAATATTGGTACCATCATTGTGTTTTTTCCAATAAAATCCTTGACCTCCTTGTACCAGTCATCATCGCACTATAAAGTTAGAATATTTTCACGTATATTCATCTGAAGAGGAAAAATTGAAAAGAAGCATTGTCTCCAACTCAATGCATATGCCACTTGGCTCACTGTTCCTTTTATGTAAGTAATGTTGAAATTGTACTTGCTAAGAAACTTTGACCAACACTGTGGTCGCACGTTCAAGTTTCTTTGCATAAAGATGTGTTGTAGTCCACAGTGGTCCGTTTTTAGTTAAAATTTTCATCTAATAAGGTAGTGTCTCGAAAAATTCAAGGCATATATAATGGCTAAGAACTCCAAATCATGTGTCACATAGTTATCCTCATGCCTTCTCAATTTTCTCGATATGTATGCAATCACTCAACCATCTTGCATCAAGAATCTGCCTAATCCTTCCTTGCATGCCTCAGTGCATACCTAGAAGTTCACACCCATGTGAGGGACCTTTAGTATCAGTGTTGTTTTCAACAACTCCTTGAGCCTTCGAAATGCCTCTGCGCATTTCTTGGTCCAAACAAACTTCTTGTTCTTATTCTACAATTATGTAATTATATTTGCTATCCTTGATAATCCCTCAACAATCTGTCGATAGTATCCTACTAATCCCATGAAGCTATGCACTTCCGGGACATTCTTCGGCACAGGAAATTCCATAATATCATCGAAATTTGTTGGATCCATGATGATAACTTCGTTAGAGATGACATGCGGTAAGTAGTGAATCTTCGATTGATAAAATGAGCATTTATACATTTTCCTATACAATGTGTTCTCTCGTAGACACTGTTGTACCAAGTGAAACTGGTCGTCATGCTCCTCCATCATTTGTGAATAAATCAAAATATCATCAATGAATACTTGGACGAACTTGTTCAAGTACTCACAGAACACGCCGTTCATCAAACTCATAAATACCCCTGGGGTGTTTGTCAGTCCGAATGGTAAAACAATAAACTCATAATGTGTGAACCTCGTCTTAAAGGTGGTATTACAGACATCATTTTCCTTGGTCTGTTGCTGGTGATAACCTGATCTCAAGTCGATCTTTTAAAACACCATGACACCTCCATCTGATCAAAGAGATCATCAATCCTTTGCAACAAATACTGATTCTTCATCGTTTCCTTTTTCAATTGACGGTAGTCAATGTAGAGTCTCCACGGCCCATCATTATTTTGTATGAAAATAACAAGTGCACCTCACAGTGACACACTATGATGTATCAGTCCTAGGTCCATCAACTCCTTCAGTTTCATTCTCAACTCTTGTAACTCTGGGGTCAACATATGATAAGGTGTTATTGCTATCAGTTCAGTCCCCGGTTTTAGGTCTATGGTAAACTCCAATTCCCTCTGCGTCGACATCCTCAGTAACTCCTCCGAGAATACGTCCAAAAACTCTCTCACAACCGGAAGGTGTTCTAGACCTTTCACTGCTACCTTTTCATTTAAGACAAGGATTGCATAAAGCTTACACCTCTTGCACATGCTCCTCCATGGCTACAAGAATGATATGAACCTCAAGGAAACTCCCTATTGGAATAACATCAGACCTAGGGTTCAATTCTTCAACAACTCACCAACAAAACCCTAACTACCATCCCTTTTGACAACAAATATGAATCATATGAAGTCTCACCTGAGGTAGAGGAAAGGGTGGTTGTAGGACTCAAGTGTCTACAACCTAGCTGGGACATAGATCTGTGATCATAGTACTTGACAGATCACTTAGCAATTAACATTCATTGATATTTAACTCTTATCCACTTCGCAGGAGAAAACCCTAATTATAGAACAACGTAGTATTCAACAAGATCTAACACATCCGATCACCTAGCATATATAAATAGATCAGATCTAACATTCATTCACATCAATAATAAATAATATATTATATGAGATGCATCTAACATATATTGATACACTAAGATAAACTCACATAACAACCATAATGAACAAAGCATCTGCAACATAGGATATACGTGGTTCAACCCCAATGTGGGGCTACGTCCACCAACTCTTCTTCTCTTTATTATCTTTGTTTAATGCACAGAGCCACAAAACCCACTTTGCATACGATAGAAGATCTACGCACACCTCACTAGATCCTCCTTCTCTGAGTTAAGTCACAACACAAAGACTTCTTACATAGTCTGCACACCATCTTCTTACAATCACTTGCACTTAGCTTTGCAAGTATTAACACATAGCATGCAAAAATACTCTAGATCTTCACTAAGCCACAAACATTCACTACTAATCCCTTCTTACATTGCCTATATATCTATTTATACATTGCAAATGGGGCCTAACCATGGGTAAACCCACAGCCCGACATCCCATACCCATTACATAAACCCTAAACCCAAAATTCCCTAAAAAGGGGCCAAGATCCCATGATCTCCACTTCGCCTTGCACTTTGCCTTTGAACAGCTTGTCGAAGTCCCAAAAATGGTAAAAAATGACCAAGGTTCTCCAAAAATTTCTTAATGGAGAATAGACCCCCAACACTCACATGTGACTCGTCCCGAGTCACTCTAATGTGAGTAACTCTTCCTAAAAGGCATCGAGCTTGTCTTGAGCTAGAAGAATCTGTTGCTTTTCTAGATTCTCCTACTCGATGAACTCCTGAAGAACGTTCTCCATCACATGTCCTTCCAAGCGTTGTTCTATTGTGGTGACCACTTATTCTAGTTCTACACCTCGTCCTTCAATTTCATCAAAAAATGTGCAAGGTCCATCCTACACTGGTTGGAGCCTCTGGGTCACTTCCATGACCTTTTTCTAGATGGCATGGGCCTATTACTAAACTGTGTGTTGTTCATCAGCTCTTTTCATCCTCTCGACCACTGACAATGGATTCAACTGTGATTGCATTGCTGTTTCTTGCTTCTTTGCCTCCTAGAGTTGTGACTCCAGTTTCCTTAGTTTAGGGTCCTCTGCAAGGCACTCGTAAGTCTGCACACTTTGACTTTTCAGATGTTTTCATTCTAAGGACAATGCCTTGATTCTCTAGACTTCACTCCAGGAAGTTTCTTCCCTTTGGTCTCGCACTTCCTGCATAGTGCTTGGCACTGCCTGTAATTCTAGTTCTTCTACACTTTGTTAGAGCTATTGAATGGCTTCAACAAGATTTCCCACTTGACTCTTCACTGGGTGTCCCACTGAAACTCAATAGACATATTCAACTGTAGGTAATAGGTGTGGAGCACCACATTTGACTACCACTGCTTAGCCATATCGCTCGAGTACTAGAGCGTAGTGAACCTCACAGCTAGGGGTTTAGACGACTCAATCTCAGGGAAGGTCACTCCTTCCATCATCTCCCAAGCAATGAAGACGATGAGGATCAACAACCAATGGAAATGGAACTCATATCCCTAATCCTGAGCTTCACGGTAGTCTTTCTCTAACCGGTTGATGATGTATCTCACCTATTTCATGTGTAGTCCTTCAATGCATTTTCCCACGAGGTCAACAATGAACCCCCTAACCTATGTGGTTATGTTCTTCCTTACTAGCTTACTAGCGGTCAACTGGCAGGCTAGCTGCATTGCGTCATTCTGGATGGAAGCTACCTTGTAGCCTCGCTTCCGCTTCTTCACATCGCCATAGGTATCTTTGATTCTTTGTGTCAGGGCGCGATATGCAACCTTCCCTAGATAAAATTCTTATGGGTCTAGTCCTTGCATGCTTAATCTAGTGATATGATGGATCAGTGCCAGATCTACGGTGATGCATCTGTCCAACCACAAATAACCTCCATGGAAGCAAGAAAACAATATTTTAATGAACGTGTTAACCTCCTGATGCCTTCCAAAGTGGGGTATCTTAATTATGTTTAGGATGGTGGACCTCACGTTGTCCATGGTCCATAGTTGGGGGATGATCTTCGACTTTGTTCCCTTTGTCTTGGTCAAATAATTATGTGGGGAAAGCATGCGATAGTTCTTTCGATCTCCCAAGTTTAATTCATTGATCTTCAACTTCATAATATGTCTCAACTGTACTCCAACTGCGCATATACCCTTCGGGAGGCACACAGTGATCAAGGTGTAGTCGAAGTCCCTTGGGACACTGTCATGGCTGAACGTGCCAACCAGAGGTAGGATATAGTCAAGAAGGATATATGGGATGGTCTTTGCATTCTCCAAGTCATCATGATGCTTTCTATGTTTGTCAGCAATAGGTCAGCTAGATCGACGTTACATATTCAATGGGGATTCTTCCTAGCGCAGACCCCCTGCCCTTGGGCCGAGATCAACACATGGTCTTTTCAAAACCGTGCGAAGAGTTAACTAAACCCTTTTTGTTTAAGCCCCAAAATATTTTGGGTTTCACAAGTTGGAGGTTCTCAACACTATGTCACAACTTTTACAATCGTCGAAATGTGAAATGTCAATGAAGGTTGACTCCTCCAATGCGAAGATCACATGCCACCTGTTACCCATTAGTTTCATCTTTTAGGACTTTGAGTGAACGACCAACACACATTCCTCTTCCCTTACGATTCCCTGAATTCTGAAATGCTGGACTGCTGAAATGGGCTCAACATCCCATGGAATGCGAGATCAATGTCCTTCAGGATTTTTTCCGAAGCTTGACCCATCCCTTGACTTCTACCACACATATCCCTTGACTAATACTTGGGACCCACCTTTTGGAATTTCTCTCTTCGTGATTTTAGGAGTTGTGTTGACCATGCAACTCCAATTCTTGAGTCCCGAAACCCCGAAACCTTATTGGTGCCCAACGACTATTATCCCTTGACTTTTCAGGAATTTTTCCTTTCCCTCTTCGGGACTTCGCTAACCGAGAGTTTGAAACTCTCGATTTCAAAACCACAGCTTCCTATACTTCCCGAACCCCGAAAAAACGAAATGCCAAAATTCTGCTCCAAAGACACACCACATTTCACGACTTCAGGGTTTTCAATGCAAAGGGTCCTGGTTCCTTGTCATCGGAATTTTTGAAATACCAAACCCAAAAATACCGAAATTCTGAAATTCCACACCTGATAATCCCTTTCATGATCCGGGAATTTGAGTGACCAAGGATTTTGGCCTGCACTCCAAACTTATGACTCCTGAATTCCTGAAATGATCTGATAGCTCAAACTGACCACGATCAATAGTCCACATTGATTCTTGATATCAGGGTGGTGGGTTCATCCAACTCCTAACCACCTTACAACTCCTCTAGATCCTACAGTCCTCGCAACTTCACGAGTTCTCCACAGAGAATTTTGACCACTAGATGCACTCCTTAATGACTATTGTCCAAACGAATCGGTGTTCTCCCTCCTGAAATTAACTTCTATGAGATGATTTCAATATCTGTCTCCCTTTGATCACTTCAAAGGTTAAATCTCTCCTGACCTTTCACTTGCAAACTCAAACTTCCAGAAGGATCCATGCTCACACTCCTTGCAGAAAACCTTCAAATAACCTCTGGTTGTTTGAGTCTCTGACCCTGTGCACTCTTTGCGACAGTGGTCCTTCAACCTTCCTTCTGGATTTATAAAACCCAAGGCTTCAATTGGCCTACGCACACTTTTCATGACTCTGTGCTTCACCTGCACTTCAACTGGTATGAGAACAACGGTATCTCTTCTGAGATTTATGAGATAAAACTTAGACCCTCATCAACGCACACCTTGTGGACGTTCACTGCACTCCTTGCAGGAATTCTCAGGGAGAGAAACAATTGAAACTCATTCTTCTCCTCTCTCAGATTTCATACATTCAACATGAAATCACACACACAATACAACATTGAAATAAATGCATAACAGAGAAACAAAGAAACTGTAAACATACCATTTAACTAATGTAAATAGTAAGCATCATAACACCATGAAAATTGAGTCAAAGCTTCATATATTAACTCAAATGCTCCTGTGCATGGGTTCTTCTCTACAACTCTCTTCTCCATCTCTACATATTATGAATTCTAAATGATCATCAAAATTTACAATGATAAAAGGGTGAGGGTGTCTATATCTGTTTTCCCTCCTATGCTTCTAAACTGTCTAATCTCTTAAATTAAATCTACCTACTTGCATTCATTACGCATAAATGCCTATGCATTCTACAGATGAGAGCAATGCTCAAGATCTGTTTACAACATCTATTCATAAATGTAAGTATGTTTCCCTTAGCTTATTACATTAATGTCCATTCATTAATCTCAAAACACTTCAAAATGTGTGTTGGTGCTTTTCCAACCGTCTCCCTCTTTTACATTGCTTGGTTGGATGCTTACGATGCTCCTACATCATACTCCCTCACTTGAAAATTTTCATGAACTCCTATTCATGAGAGCTTGTATGGTCTGTCCATGCCTATGAATTGTTTCTTCATCCTCCCAACTGGCATCTTCAACTAGATGTCCCTTCCATTTGACCAACTATTCAAAATACTCTTTTCTCTTGGTCTTTTTGCTAACCCTTTTGTCAATTATGCTTTCCATCTGTGGCTCTACAGCTACATGCATTTGTTTTTTCCATTGAACCTATTTTTTTTCTTCCTCTTCTACTGCTTCTTTATCTCTATAAGGGTACAAATCCACAACATTGAATATTGGTGAGATTTCGACCCCATTGAGTAATTCAATCTCATATGCGTTTGCCCCAAATTTCCTTATGACCTTACACAGTCCAATCTTTTTCATCTTCATCTAATTATAAGTTCCCCTTGGGAACCTCTCCTTCCTCATATGTGCAAGAATCAGATCACCAACTTCAAATTGAAGTTCTCTCATGTATTAATCTGCTCTCCGCTTGTATTCTTGACTTGAACTCTGCAATCGCTCCTTAACTCAATTGTGAAGCTCCCTCATTCCTTCTGCAAAGTCGTCTGCACTAGCACTCCTAAATTCATTTTGTTCCGAATCATTCAATTCAGAAACTCCCCTTGGTTGCATTCCATATACAATCTAGAATGGACTCGGCCCTATGCTTCTATTGAGTGAATCATTGTAAGTGAATTCTGCCTATGGCAGAATGTGATCCCATTGACTGTGGTGTTCAGTCACTAAGCTTCTTAACAAATCTCCCAAGCTCCTATTCATGATTTATGTTTGTCCATCTGTATGAGGATGATATGTTGATCTAAAAGACAAACTTATCCCCAACTTCTTCCATAAGGTCCTCCAAAAATGCCCTACGAACTTTATATCTCGATCAGAAACGATACTCTTTGGCAAGCCATGAAATCTAATGAATTCCTTGAAAAACAGGTTCCCAATATGAGTTGCATCACTGGTTTTCTAGCATGGTATGAAATGTTCCATCTTTGAAAATCTTTCGACTATCACAAAGATTGAATCATATCCTCTCTGTGTCCTTGGCAGACTCAATACAAAATCCATGCTCACTGCATCCCACGGCCTTTCAGGTATGGGTAATGGTTGGTATAACCCTATGTTCTTCCTTTTTCCTTTCGTGTGCTGACAAATTCTGCACCTGTCCACAAATTTCTTGACATATGTCCTCATCCCTAGCGAAAAATATGGGCCATTCAACTTTGAGAATGTCTTGTCATGACCGAAATGTCAGGCCAATATTCCACTGTGTTTTTCCTTCAGCAAATTCTCCCTCATGGAGCATTTCATAATACATAGTTGATTTCCCCTGAACAATAATCCATCCTGGATCATGTATTCAGTCCATTGGCTTATTTCCTTGAGAATTGGGTTCTCAGATGCCTCATATTCCTCTTTAAAATCTGGGTCATCCCTGTACATTTCTTTGAGGTTATCAAAACCCAAAGTCTTGACTCTGAATTCCTACATAAGCAAACATTTATTGCTCAAAGAGTCATCAACTTTGTTAGTAGTTCCATAAATATGCTTAGTCACAAAAGTAAAATTCTACATGTATTCAACCCATTTAGCATGTTTTTGGTTCAACTTCTTCTGTTGAGTCACAAATTTCAAAGCGTGATTATCGATGTACAAAACAAACTCCTTGGGAACCAAATAGTGTCTCCATTTCTTCAGTACTTGTATGACTTCATAGAATTCTTTGTCATATCTGGAGTACTTAATATTCGCTTCATTCAATTTTTCACTGAATTATGTGATCGGTCTGTCATCTTGGCTCAAGACCGCTCCAATTGCAAATCCACTCACATCACACCTAACCTGGAATGTCTTGCTAAAATCTGGCAAAACCAGAATTGGTTGCTCAGTGAACTTCTTCTTCGGCAGATTGAAGCTCTTCTCTGCTTCCTCCGTTCAGTGAAAATATTTATGTCTTTTCTTCATCGTATCCATCATTAGTGCACTAATTCCACTGAAGTTTTGGATAAATTTTCTGTAGAATCTAGCCAAACCATGGAAGCTTCGAACTTCAAATATGCTCTTCGGCGATGGATAATTTTTAATCGCCTTTATCTTTTCCAGATCCATTCTCAGTTCATTTGTAGAGATAAGAAAACCCAAATAAATGAGTTATGTCCTCATAAATGATGATTTCTTCATATTAATCAGCAATTTCTCCTGCTGTAATCTCCTAATTACTGCAACTAAATGATTTAAGTGTTCTGCTTCTGTCCTGCTGAAAATTAATATATCGTCAAGATATACAATGACAAATTTCCCTATGAAATCCTTCAAGACTTCATTCATCAACCTCATGAAAGTACTGGGCACATTCGTTAAGCCAAATGGCATGACAAGACATTCATACAAGCCCTCATTTATCTTGAATGTTGTCTTCCATTCATCACCTTCTCACATTCGAATTTGATGATACCCGCTTTTCAAATCAATCTTTAAAAAACAAAATTCTCCACTCAAGCAATCCATCAAGTCGTCCATCCTTGGCAATGGAAATCTATATCTAATGGTAATATTATTGATCTCCCTTGAGTCTGTACACATTCTCCATCCTTCATCTTTCTTTGGGATGAGCATTGTCGGAACAGTGCATGGACTCAAGATTTCTCGAATCAATCCTTTGTCCATTAAGTCCTGGACCTGCCTCTTAACTTCCTCATTTTCCTACAGCATCAACCGATATGCTTCTTTGTTCAACAAACTGGCTCTAGGTATAATATCGATATGATGGCTTATACTCCTGATAGGTGGCAAAGAACAAGGTAGTTCGTCCACTACTATATCAACAAACTCTCCCAGCAACTCCTGGATTTCTTCTGGTAAATCATCTATCCTCGTACTACTCAAAACAATTCTGGGCTTCCTAACCATAATAAATTGTGTGTCTTCCTTCTTCTTAACCTCATCAAGAAGTTCCTTCCCACTCATAAGAATTGCAGTGTTGTTCATCTCTGTTATCACCTCTTTATCCTTAATTGGCAGCAACATGTGAGTCTTACCATATTTCTCCAGGGTGTACGTGTTCTTTCTCCCATCATGAACTACGTTTCTGTCATATTGCCATGGTCTACCCAGCAATAGATGACAAACATCCATGGGAATGACATCACATAATATTTCATCTTTATATCCTCCTATTTTAAATTCAACTAAACATTGTTTAGTGACATTTACCTGATGTCCATTTTGTAGCCACGAAACTCTGTATGGGATTGGATGTACAACAGTCTCTAGCTCCATCTTTTCTACCATCTCTATAGATACGAGATTATCCACTATGACCTTGCATACTCTATCCTTAGTTTTGCAAGTAGTCAAAAACATACTGTTTCTTTGGGTTGGGTTCTCTGCCTTCTTCCTTGGCTTCAAGAGAAATTTTCTCATCATCAAATATCTTCCGCCCTCAGTGTCTTCTGCCTCAACATTCCATCCTTGAGATTTGGCAATGTGAGTTTCACCACCATTTTTCTTCTTATCTGGACACTCATAGGATTTATCTCCGATTTTTCCATAGACAAAGAATTTCACTTCACCTCCTCTACCTCTTCCTCTTCCACTGGCTCGAGGAAAAGTATTTCTATTAGCATACTACCTTCCTTGTGAGCTTCCTCCTCTCTCAGGTTGAGTTTGAGGTTTCTTTCCCTCTTCTTTAGGTTTTTGAGTTTTGTCTTGGGCAATTGTTTTGCCTCTGGCTTGACTCCTACCTTGGCCTCTTTGACCTTGCTTTTGGCTCAGCTTCTCTTCAACTTTCAGAGTTATCTGATAAGCATCTTCCACATTTCGAATGGTCATCATGCCCATCTCATCTTGAATGTCATATCGTAGACCATTCATGTATCTGGTAAATTTTTCATCATCTCTTTCCCGATGACCTGCTCTGATGTTTATCTTGTAGAATTCTTCAGTGTATTCCTTCACTGACATCAGCTTCTGTCTCAAATTTTGCATCCTCTGAAATAGAGTGATTTGATAATCCTTGGGAATAAATTTATCTTTCATCTTTGCAACCATTCTATCCTAGATTTTGATTTTCTGCTTGCCCTTACAACGTCTGTCAGCCTGCAGTTCATCCCACCACAGTGTTGTATGCCCTTTAAGTCTAGTACTGACATGTTTGACTTTCTTATCTTCCTCGACATCCTCATAGTCGAAGTATTTGTCTAGAGCTCTAATCCAGTCTAGAAGTTCTTCAACATCTAAGTTTCCCTCATACATGAGAATACCCATTTTTTCTCTAGCACCTATCCTTGCAACAACCCTGAATAGGTGTTCGTCTGCAACATCTTCGACTGCAACTTCTTCTTCTTCATTTCTAGCTTCATTTCCACTTTTAGCCTCGCTAATATCCCCAACGTCAACTGTGTGCCTCTATGTTGTCTCCATATCATCAAGTCTGGCACGTAATTCACACATTTATCTTTCCATTGTTGGATCAGGCATTGGCCTATCTCTTCTTCTTGACAACATGGATGAAATTTTTTTCCTCTTTTCTCTCTGCTACAGAAAGAAAAGAATTTATTCTATTCTCTGATACAACAACTAGCGTATATCAGACTATACCTTCTCCTCTAACTCAATCTGCCTGAAATATATAGACAATATCATGCTCTGATACCACAACTGGCATAGACCCACTACCCTCAGGCCGAGATTAGTGCAGGATCTTTTCAAAACTGCACGAAGAGTTAATTAAACCCCTTTTCTTTAAGCCTCGAAAGATTTTGGGTTTCACAAGTTGGAGGTTCTCAACGCTATGTCACAACTTTTACAATCACCGAAATGTGAAACGCCAATGAAGGTTGACTCCTCCAACGTGAAGAGCACATTCCACCTACTACCCACTAGTTTTGGCTTTCGGGACTTTGAGTGAACAACCAACAGTCGTTCCTCTTCCCTTACAATTCCCTGAATTCTGAAATGTCGGAATGATGAAATGGGCTTAACGTCCCATGGAATGTGAGGTCGATGGCCTTTCAGGATTTTCATCGAAGCTTGACCCCTCCTTTGACTTTCACCGCACATATCCCCTAATTGATACTTGGGACCCACCTTTTGGCATTTCTCTCTTCACGATTTCGAGAGTTGTGTTGACCATGCAACTCCATTTCTTGAGTCCTGAAACCTTGAAACCTGATTGGTGCCCAACGACTATTGTCCCTCAACTTTTTCAGGAATTTTTCCTTTCCCTCTTCGAAACTTCATGAACGGGGAGTTTCAAACTATCGATTCCAAAACCATAGCCTCCTCTACCTCCTGAACCTTGGAAAGCCGAAATGTCGAAATTCCGCTCCAAAGAGACGTTGCATTTCGTGACTTCGTGGTTTTCAATGCAAAGGGTTTTGGTTCCTTTTCATCAGAATTTTCGGAATGTCGAACCACGAAATACCAAAATTCCAAATTTCCATACCTGATAATCCTTTTCACGATCCGAAAATTTGAGTGACCAAGGATTTTCGCCTGCACTCCAAACTTATGACTCCCGAATTCCTGAAATGATCGGACGGCTCAAACTGACCACGATCAATAGTCCACATTGATTCTTGATATCAGGGTGGTGGGTTCGTCCAACTCCTAACCACATTACAACTCCTCTGTATCCTATGGTCCTCGCGACTTCACGAGTTCTCCACAAAGAATTCTGACCACCAGATGCACTCCTTAATGACTCTTGTCCAAACGACTCGGTGTTCTCCCTCCTGAACTTAACTTCTATGAGACAATTTTGATCTTCGTCTCCCTTTGAGCACTTCAAAGGTTAAATCCCTCCTGAGGTTTCACTTGCAAAATCAAACTTTCAAAAGGATCCATGCTCGCACTCCTTGCGGCAAACCTTCAAATAACCTCTGGTTATTTGTGTCTCCGACCCTGTGCACTCTTTGCAACAATGGTCCTTCAACCTTCCTTATGTATTTATAAAACCCAAGGCTTCAATTGGCCTGCACACACTTTGCACGGCTTTGTGCTTCACCTGCACTTCAGCTGGTATGAGAAAAATGGTATCTCTCCTGAGATTTATGAGATAAAACTCAGACCCTCATCAACGCACACCTTGCGGACGTTCACTGCACTCCTTGTAGAAATTCTCAAGGAGAGAAAGAATTGAAACTCATTCTTCTCCTCTCTTAGATTTCATACATTCAACATGAAATCACACAGACAATACAACATTGAAATAAATGCATAACAGAGAAACAAAGCAACTGTAAACATACCATTTAACTAATGTAAACAGTAAGCATCATAACACCATGAAAATTGAGTCAAATCTTCGTATATTAACTCAAATGCTCTTGTACATGGGTTCTTCTCTACAACTCTCTGCTTCATCTTTAGAGCTTATGAATTTTGAATGATCATCAAAAGTTACAATGATACAAGGGTGAGGGTGTCTATATCCATTTTCCCTCCTATGCTTCTAAAATGTCTAATATATTAAATTAAATCTACCTACTTACATTCATTACGCATAAATGTCTCTACATTCTACATATAAGAGAAACAATCAAGATCTATTTACAACATCTAGCCATAAATGTAAGTATGTTTCCCTTACCTTATTACATTAATGTCCATTCATTAATCTCAAAACACTTCAAAATGTGAACTGGTGCTTTTCTAGCTATCTCCCACTCTTACGTTGCGTGTCTGGCTGCTTACAATGTTCCTGCATCACTTCCAATCCTCGCAACGATGAAGCTTGTATGTCTGTGAGCATAACTTTTTCAGCCATGAGGTCTATTAGGATATCATCGACAAAATTTTCTACTACACTAATGTTGTCTGACATGCACGTTGGAGGTCATATATCTCAAGTCGGTGAGAAAACACTCAATGTAATAGAATGGGTGGCGAGCTCTCGATAAGAACTACGCGAAAGAAACTATTTCTCTGTGCACTCGAATAATCACAATTTGAAAAAGTGTTCTCCTTGCAATGCTCGATGGGATAACTAGACAATGTCATAACGTACTCTTCCAACGGGTAGGAATGCCTCAGTCAATGCAATTCCATCCATTATAGCATGGTCCCAACAGTTGAATCGTGAACGTTCCAGCAATAACTTTGTTTCTAGTCAATCTGGAGAATCGTTCTAACGGTCAAGATGCCTCCAACAATCATATTTCTTCGTCGTGGAGAAGCGCCAATCTACGTTGTTCTAATATCTCAATGAAGTTCCAGTTCTGCAAACCTTCCTTCTGCGAAGTCCTCTCTGGAACTTCCTGCAATTTTTCTAACTTTGCTTTCTTCTTTATGATATTTCTAGCTTTCTTTCCTATGATTTGAGTCACTAGTTTCCTCTTTCCATTATTTTTCTTATCTCCTATTGGAATAATAACTTCTCACTGTGGAGGGACTTTCATAGGGTTCGAGGGTAATACTTATTCTCTTTCTAGGGTAGGTTCTCTACTCTATTGTATGGACAAGTGTTTCAAGTCTTTCTATGTTCTTTAAACTTCGAAAGCCAGGTCTCTGGTCCTTAGTAGATTCAACTTGTCCTCATGTTCTTCCAGTAAGTGTGCTATTATTCTAGACATGAAATATCTTAGTTCTTTCTTTTTATGTTCTAGATATTCCTCTTCTTGTTTCCTTTGTATTTGGTCTTTCCTGGCCCAAGTTTTTCCTAGTAAAATATCAAATGGGACGTTGTTCTCAACAAACTTAACGACCTCAAATTATTCTTCTGTTGAAGTGCCATGAGCACTCATAGGTATCTCGGTAATTCTTCCACATAGGTTTATCATCTTCCCTTTAAAAAATCCTATTCCTCCTAGTGAAGGAATCGTAGCAAGCTTTCCCAATATTTTCCAAGTTCATTCTTTCATGATATTCACTTGTGTTTCCTCATTCAGGACACATTCTATGTTGAAGTCTCTTATTCTTGTTTCTATGCACTACTTCTCTTTTAAGACCTATGATAAGTTGATGTCTCTATGATCATTCAGGGTTTCTTTCATCTACAATAATACAGTCTCTGACTCTTTCTGGGGTTCTATCCTATCCTTAGTCTCTTTGAATTTCTCATGGTATTCTTGTTTCATATTCATCTTTTCAAATTTGGTAATCATTATAGGTAAATCTAAAACTTCATGTCCAGTAGCCTTACAACAAAGGAAAATCGGACCTCGACCAGGGAATTTCTTAGCAAGATGTCCCAGTCTTCTGCAACTATAAGAAAGAGTTAATCCTCTCTTTCTTTTAAATCATCGCCAACCTTTCTTTTACTGCACGTTGGGATCATAGTAACTAGCCTAGAAAACATTTCTTCCAGGATCCTGCATCCATTTGTTAGTCCAAACATTCTTTCTATGCATAGGAATGACATATCTTTCACTAGTTCTATCAGATCTATTCATATCAAATCTTCTTTCTTCTAGTTGTGCCCTATCTTTTAGACTAGGACAAAATCTATCAAACATACCTAGATCCATTCTTTCGAAACAAAAAATTTCATTTATCTTACCTTTATCAGAGCACAAAGCTTTAATATCTTACCTCTTTTCTTCAGACTAGTCTACTTTTCTTAGCATAGAGCTTTGCAAGTCAAGTAGAGTACTGCACCCTAAAGCAACAGATATACGCACAGATCTTTCTATTTTCTTCAGTTCCCAACAATCTTAGTTTCAGGTCACGGAAACATAACCATTTGTTGGCATAGGGGAAGACCCAAGGTTCAATGCTTCAACAACGTACCCAAAAAACCCTAACTACCGACCCTTTTGGAAACACCTGCGAAGCAGATGAAGTCTCACCAGAGGTAGAGGCAGGGGTGGTTGCAGGAATCAAGTGTATACAACCTAGCTGGGAAACATATATGTGATCACAGTACTTAACAGAGCACTTAGCAGTTAATATTCATTTATATTTAACTCCTATCCACTTCGCTAGAGAAAACCCTAATTACATAACAACATAGTATTCAACAAGATATAACACATCTGAGCACTTAGCATATATAAATAGATCAGATATAGAATTGATTCACATCTCTAAGAACTAATATACTATATCAGAAGCATCTAACATATATTTCTACACTAAGCATAACTCACATAACAACCATAATGCACAAAGAAACCACAACACGGGATATACGTAGTTCACCCCCAGCGTGGGGCTATGTCCACCAACTCTTCTTCTCTTTATTATCCTCTTTCAATGCATAGAACCACAAGACCCACTCCACATACGACAATACATATGCGTGCACCTCGCAAGATCCTCCTTCCTTGAATTAGGTCATAGCACAAAGCCTTCTTACACAGTCTTCACACCAGCTTCTTACAATCACTTGCACTTAGCTCTACAAGTCTTAACACATAGCATGCACAAAGCCTCTAGCTTCACACTAAGCCACAAACATTCACGGCTACTCCCTTATTACATCACCTAGATATCTATTTATACATTGTAAATGGGGCCTAACCATTGGTAAACCCATGGGCTGACATCCCATACCCGTTACATAAACCCTAAACCCAAAATTCCCTAAAAATGGGCGGAGATCCCATGATATCCACTTCTCCTTGAGCTTCGCCTTCGACCATCCTGTCGAAGTCCCAAAAATGGTCAAACATGACCAAGGTTATCCAAAAATTGGTCAAGGGATAACACTCCCTAGTTCTGACCTACAATCACGCGTCTCTGACCCTCATCATCGACCAAACTCAATCGTTTTGTCTTACAATTGAGTATTTTCTCATGTGATTCCAACCAGTCCATACTGATCACAACGTCATAAGATCCTAAGATTGTGACATAGAGCTTGGACCTAGTGACAAAATCTCCTAGGTTAAGGGTACAACCTACAACCTTCCCTCCAACCTTTTGTTTGGCTCCCGAAGCCATCTCTACAAAGATAAACTCATCTTGTTTGACTACATTTTCCTTTATCCTTTTTAGTGTTGCACCATAAATGAAACTCTTAGTAGCACTAGGATATATCAAAATACTAAGGGTATGGGAAACAATGGTACGTGATGTCTCAAACACAGTTGACTGGTGCTCTGCCTGGCAGTTATTCACCGCTGAATGAATCTAATGGGCCTTGCCCAAATCTCCCATGGTAGTTGGTCTGACTGATCTAGATGCTCTAGTCCTCTCCACTGGGAAGTCGTACTGGTAGTGTGGCTCCCCATAATTACAACACCCCTTCTTCGGTCTGGTACTCCTGCTACCCGAAGCATATGCTGACAGTGCACCAGCCTGGAATCCTGGTTTGTTCTGCTGAACAGGACTAAACTGCTACTGTTGTGGTCGACGTTGTTGTTGATGTTGTGGTCCCCGTTAAGGAGTCTGTTGCTGAGGCACTAGTCATCGAGGTGTAGTGAAAGTGGATCCTCTCTAGAAGCCATGATATCCTGGTGTATGTCTAGTTGGTTTCTGATGCAGTTGTGCACTAGATGACACCTGCCCTACTGGTCTCACTGGAGATGTTCAATTGTGGCAGGAGCATCTTCCACCATAGAAGAGAACTCCCCTTCAATTGAAATACCACCATGCAGACCTTCATGTTGGAGGTATAGTAGTGGAGTGAAAAGAACATCGCCATATTCGCCAACCATGGCTCGACAGTTGCACTATCTAGGGCACCAAAGAACTCAAGAAATTTGAACTTCTCGAGGTCATGTTGAATGTTACGAGTATCGAACGGAGCACATGGTGGACCCTCAGGGGGTGTCGGCGTTGTGGCCTCATCTCTATCCAAATGACTAATCAGTGCCTCAGACATCTGCTAAAAAGACCTCATCAGCCCAACCACATCACCCACCACTATTTTCTCCTACCCGACAACATGTTCGTCTCCCTAGGGGTTACACCTCTCAGGCATGGATACTCCTAGGGGCATCACACCACCTCCCCTAACACCCCGTCATCTGCCTCCTCGACATCCTCTAACCATGATTACCTACATGAATACAAGTCAACTTAATTAGCAACATTATAATCGAATATCATATCAATCAAATTCGTTGTGTTCCCAATTCATGTGTTGAACCCCCTCTGATACAATATGTAAAGACCCTAATTGTTACGAATACAAGCGAAGTGAAAAGTGAGATTTTTTGTTTTTTGTTTTCAGGCAATAAGGAAACGATAACACAGTTAAATCACACCATCTCACTACAAACACCACGCCTGTAGATCAATAAATAAACAACAACAACTCTACATACTAGCACATCAAGCAATTGGGTGAAATATGCACAAATGAAAAGGAATGAAATGACTACCTGGCTGACACACAACATGACATCACCTATAAGATAAGAACAACATCCACAAATCTAACACAACAGCCTCGACGACCAGTAACTAGACCTTCTATGGCGTGCAAACCAAATTCATGAAGGCGTTAAAACCCAAGCACCATCAACATATACAACAAACAACTGCCCACAACGGGAAGCACAAACTCTGGCTAGGTTATCAATTCCTTCTATCCCTAAGGCGCTCAATGATCCCCTCATTAGGAATCATGTCATCGCTAGGTGATAGGTGTGAAAACAATCATGGCACAACAACATGACTGGACTCCTAATGCAAGATAAATTCAACGCTCTAGGATATCTTAGCAATCCCAACACATGACGATTAACCCTAGCACCCAACCGACAAGTTAACAAGATGACTATGACCTTCATACAATACAATAATTTCCTTATGCCACAAATCAATCTCTACATAATAAATAAATTTATTAAGGTAAATTTCTTTTAAAAGAAAATTAGCAATAAATGATAGTGGCAATATCGTTGATATAGGTTAATACAAGATAAAGGTTAATACAACTATTTTACAAATATTTCAAAATATATAGATAACAGTTAACATACCAATATAACAATAAAATATATCGTTGAGAAAGGTTAATATCGATATCGAACATCGATATTTAATGGTTAACCACTAAATTTAGCAATAAATATAATGGTTAATATATAACCAATAACATTAGCAAAAGGATAATGGTTAATATATAAAGGATATCATTGTTAAGGTTAATACAAATATTTTCAAGATATTTTATCGGTATATCTTATTGGTATTAAAATACTTTAATTGTTGTGGAAATAAAAGATAATGGTTTTAATATGCATTTACATTATCCTTAAAAGGATTTATGATAAAAGAATTTAGCAAGGGTTTACAATATGCATCATTGTCAAACATAAGAAAATTTATGGCTGTGAAATTTCAAAAAGGAAGAAAATAAGCATTGTCATATACACACGCGGTCATATAAAGCATTAATAAACATGCAATCAGATAATAATAATGCAATTAAAGAGTTGTCTATAAAAGATAAAGATACGCTCCTCGTGAATAAAATCACTCACAAAGGTTGCTCATTAGAAATGCTACCAAAGTTGTTCATATAATCAAAACTTCTGTCAACACGATCCATAAACATTAAACTATCGACATATTAAAACTGTCAAAGAAGCAGATATCAAATGAGTAAATCATTGTTTCAAATTTTAGTAAATATTTGGAATATAATAAATGACCACGCTATTATGAATATCTCTGCATAAATCTCTATGTACATTACATTGCTATTATTAAAATTTCTATCACTCACTTCTATCACTAAAATGACTGCATAAAATCATTGACCCATATGCATTAAAATCTATATAAAACGCTATATTAAAATGCTATTTATTAAAACACTATATTAAAATTTATGTATGAATACGCTATCCCTGTACATGTACATGCAGGGTGATTAAAAGGATAAAGCTATCATGTAATGAAAATTTGAATCACCTAGACAAATAATGTGGTTGTGGTTGTCTTCTAATTCATTAAATCTCCATGTAATTACAACCATTATATGGTTGTAAGGTAATGGTCATGTATTATAATAAATCACAAATACATCCATGGGGATGTGGTCGTAATATAAATGTCTTGTAAGGAAAATGTAAAGTGGTTGTGGCTGTCATTTAAAATTTATGTTTATGCGATTACTGTCAATGAATCGTTGTCTATCTCAACGCAGTCACACAATAATAAAACTCCACCATTACACAATAGAATGCCCCCAATGCACAACAATCTCACTACCCTTCACATAGTAATTATGCTACCCATTTTCACCCTATTACACAGTAATCACACCCCCCATTATGCCACCATTACCCAGTAAATACGCATGCATTCAAGGAGAAAAAACAAAAAATAAAACGTAGCCAATATGATGAATTACTCATTGCTTAGACATACGTTGAAGATGCAGACTATACATAGGCTGAAAACACAATCTAGAATGTGTTGAACGCAGTGTAAAATACATGTTATATTTCTATCGCTATGATTCTTATTATTATAATTCAGTTAGGCACAATGTAAGATATTAAAGGGGTCGTTGATAATGTTGTCAATAGAAAAAATGATAACCCTGCCACAAAAATAAAATGCAGATATATAATCAATTGATAAGGCAGATAAAAATAATAACTGATAACGCTATCAAAATGAAATAAATCTTCCATGTAGAAAGGGAAGTTCATAGTCTAAAGGATGGAAAAGTCATAGTCCAATAAGAGGGTAAATTGCTCACTGTAAAATTGGTAAATCGTGGTCAAATAAATGTTAAATTTTTGTCTATAAAAAGGTAAAACGCAGAGTTAAAGAAAAAAAATGAAGAAAAGTTATATCGTTATCATTCTCAGTCAAGGAAACACACAGTCTTGTTATATGAATGTTGTCACAAATGCTAAGGGAGTTGAATTCTAAGGAGAAGGGATCATTGTTGAGATATAATAGATTGCAGTCAAAAGGGGGGGGGGGGGGATTGAATTCTAAGGAGAAGGGATCATTGTTGAGATATAATAGATTGCAGTCAAAAGTTAAAATTGCAGTAATAAAAGTAATAACTTTCAACCATTACACATTAACAAATGCCACCATTGCACATTAACAGAAACTACAAATCACTGTCAAACGCAGATAAATAAAAGTAAATGACATTGTCATTCAAGTGGACAACAACACGGTCCATATTGATTTAAAACATAGAGAGCATTAAGTTGTTTGCAGACAGAAAGGATAAACAATACAAAGAGGTACTCAATAGCAAGAGAGCACAAGACAATCATTCATCTAGGAACAATCAATAGGGGTAGACAGCTGGAAAAAACTATCATTTTCTCATCATCCCCACATAGAAAAGAAGGGCATTAGATTCTATAGGTCTATTAGCACCAAAGTGACAATTTTTTATTCGGCTCATGGCCGACTGCTCAGGTGTGGAATGATTATCTAAGGATGAGGATGAAATATAAAGAACATTATCTTCATAATAAACAATAAAACAAAACAAAACAGTCATAGCAATTAGGGATCGGGTTCCAAGGAAATCAATTCAAGCAACTAGTGTAAAGCTATGATGACTTTAAGTTCTCAATCAAAAACGTTGAATAAAACACTTTTCTTTACATAATTAAAAGTACATAAGTGAAAGCGCAAGAACAATATGTATCTACCATTCAAATAAACGCAGGTGTACCATAGCCAAAGGTGACAACCTCGAGTCATTGGCCTGTGCGCTCCATCCAGCTCCCACTGGTCAACCGATGTGACTTCACCGGTACCTCCCAGCCAACGCTAGGGGTACTCTTCTTCCCCCTGAGCCCCCCGAACTGCAAAGGGGCCACACACACTAAACAAAAGAACATATAGAAACCAACTCACCTCGTAAGTTCGAGCTACCACTCATTACCCGAGCTGGGTATCCCAACTCCCACAAGATAAGTCAGTCAAGACAAAAATTTTGCAGTGTAACGTTATGCATCGAAGATGAAATCCATACTCCCCCTCCTCCTTCCTTTTTATAGAGTTTCTAAGTGATTTCTTTCCCTAATTCCCATTTAATTTATTTTCCATTAATTTAATTCAGAAAAATATCACCCACACACACGTCACCCATCCCCCTAGTTGCACCATAAATTAATTTCATTAATTATTTAATTACTCCTATTTCCCTCACCAACCAAAAAGAATTCCTAAAATCGCTCCTTAGTGTCCCCAAATTCCTTACACATTTTAAATGACTTACGCCCTTACTAAATTCCTAGTTGAGTTCATATTTAGAAAGTTAGTCATTCTACCTTTTCCTTTTCGTTTCCTTTTTCTTTATGTTTCCAATTTTTCCCTTAGTTTCCTATTTCTTTTAAGTTTCCTTATTTTCCCTTTTTATCTAAAACTCAAATTATCAAGTGTAGAAAAACCACCTCTCTCTCTTTTAATTAATAAAGTTTAATTAGCATAAGTATAAAAACAATCATTTTTTTTTTAAATTTAATCCCCCAAAGTAATTTGATATGAATAAATTAATTGAGTTTCTTACCCCCTTCTCGTTACATGTTTAATTACGATTATTATTATTTATTTTTACCAGAAGTATCACTTAGACCTAGATTTTAATTTCCTAGGTTGGGCGACATTTTTATTAGGGAAATTGTTTTTAAATCTTACTTATCATGTCATTCATTTTAAGGCAGACTAGGTTTATTCACTCACCCATTGAAATCGCGAAGTGCCCTTCAGGACGCACTAAGTTCTCCAAGGGTTCCACTCACCTTTTTTGGTTTCCTTGTGTGACGTGCCCTTCAGAACTCACTACGCTCTCTAAGGGTGCCACTTGCCTCTTCACTGAATTGTTAGACATCAAAAACCCCTGGAATCAATACTTCACCAGTTTATATTGTGGGATACTAATGGATTCTAAGGAATAAGGCCCCTGCCTTATTGTGCTCCCCTTAGAATCATCATGAGCGAATGTCACAGTCTGCCCTCAGGGCATCGTGGGTCTTTGCGAACTAGGTAATCGTTAACCTATAATTCAAGCCACAACGGGAGTGCTAGTAGGTTATGGTAGGGTTTTTGTCCACACCTCTCCATCAACGTCTCTGGTTGTCATACATGACCCCTCTACTCCACATGTGAGTCTAGTCGGCAAGCTATTGTCAGCCTGCATCATCAACGAATCATGTCAGAAATAAAATCAATCATCATAACATCTAATCAGATGTGCATATGTCATATCAACAACAAACAAACCCCAATAGTCCACTCCCTGACTCAATCCAGAGTCCAACGGGTTTCATTGATGCCTCTGCATCCTCGAAGTCGAAGGTCTTGCACACTCAAGAGAACCGAGTCAATAACACCTGTCTATGTCAATACAACAAAATAACATGTCATCATATCCATAATGCATCATAATCATAATCAAACTCCCAATAGTATAATAATCCAGATCACTTGCAAGCATGTGTCCTCAAAGAATAAGTTCACTTAGTGTGCTGCAAGAGCGGGATGTTACAAGTAGATTAGGGTAGGAAAAAAAGTTATGTTGAAGCAAAAAGAACTCTAGAGAAATCAATGTTGGAGATTATGTTTATATTAAAGTTAACACAAAAAAGAGTTCTTTGTGGCTGGGAAGGTATACTAAGTTAGCACATAGATATTGTTGTCCATTCGAGATACTTTCTCAAATAGGAAATGTAGCTTATCAAATTTCACTTCTAGCTACGATAAAAGTACATGGTATGTTTCTCATTTATACACAAAAAGGGTATATACATGACCCTACTCACATTGTTGATTGGAAAATGATATAGGTGGAACCTGTGGGAGAGTTCCTAGTAGATTCAGATTGTATTCTAGACACAGGATAACTTGAACTCTAGAATCAAGTCGTAGGACATGTAAAGGTGCAATGGAAGCACCTTAGTCAAGAAGAGGCTACCTGGGAAATGGAAAGAAATATGTGGGAAGCATATCCATTTCTATTCCAGAATGGTATTGATGGAAACTAGTTAACACTGGGGATGATGTTAAGTTCTAAGCGAGGGTGTAAGTGATACCTCACGACTTGAAACTTTGATAATAATTATTACTTTTTTTATTTTTAGAATTTTATTTATTTTTCCAAAAGACGCTTTGGTCGACGAAACAAATATGAAATATAAAACTTTATTCTTTTATGAAAATAACTCACATATGGAAAAAAGGGCACACATTGAATCAATTGGCAAAGAGGAAGTTAAGAATCCAAAGGGGTTGGTCAAGTGGTCTCCGACTAGGACACGATGTGGAGTAAATCAACTACAAAAAGACGCATTCCATATTTATAGGAAAATATGTGAACATGTGTAAAACTAAATCCAAGAGGTATTCAGGGAGAAGGAGGCTCAAGAAAAGTGTCACAAGTCGTAGGAAAAACAAAAATAAGTCATGACAAGGTAATGGGACGTCATTCTATGGTGCAAAACGATAACTATGAAAGGTTACACACTGATTGTTGACTTGACACAAAGAAATTATATTTTTACACACAACAAGTTGGTACTCAGAATTCTACAAAAGGCCACGTAGGAAAACCCTTTGATTCTGAACCCATCTCAGGGGTGATAGAGGTTGACAGAGACTCTAGTCTATGGTTAGGAAGAATAGAGTCTTCAACGTGTTGTTTCCAAGTTCTAGGTTTTACTTCCTTATTCTGAATATTCTGACTTGAATATTTACTTTGTACTATTGTGTGTTACTTTGTCCAGGATTAATGGTTATGACTTATTTAAAAGTGTAAAAAAGTCATAATAGTATTAGATCTATGTGTTTTTACAAGAAAATAAATGAATACAATAGGTTCATAAAAAAAGATTGAAAAATGATATATCTACGAATAGAGGAGCATTACTAGTGATAATCAATTAAAATTCAATAGTAAGTCTAGATATAAAACTTGAAATGTATCCAAATAAAGAATATTTACTAAGGAACAAAGTTGAAAGAAGTTTACAGAACCGTAAAAACATAGACAACAATTTTGAAGCCAC
>SNQJ01S0038310.1:218141-231227 GCA_010110895.2 Picea sitchensis | reverse complement strand
CAACTAGCTCGAAAGAATATCTTGTGAAATCATGCTTTGAACATAGTTAGTGATGAAACTCGAATACCTTCTCCAGGTAAAGGTATTTTTAGAATTCATGGTACCAACCTCCTCAACACTTGTGGAGTGGTAGTTAAATAGGTTAGGAAGTTCTACGAGTCCAAGTAAAACAAATTGAATTCAAATACATACAAAAGAGAAAACAAACCTACCATGGAAGTTCAGGGCGCTTCTCATGTCTCATTCTGTCACCAATCAACAACATGTGAATGATGATGACTCTTGAAACACTGATGGGTACCCCTCATAATAAATAACATGAACCATCATTAGTTAAAATACCCAAGTAAAATATTTAGATAAAACTCAATTCATTGTGCACATACAATGAATGAATCTAAGAATGTTACTATATTATGTGTGAAATATCGCACATATTCAATATCAAGAAAAAATAGTCCTAGTTGTGATTTAGGATGAGTAAACTAATTGATTTGGTATGTTTTAACCATATACTAGAAACCAAAGAAGTAAAAATGAAATATATAACCGTATGAAATATTAAAATTCTTTTAAGGAAAACTCGAACCACATACATTATGTTTTTTTTGGTTCGGTTGATAAGCCTCAAAGTCCAAGTAAAAACTCTTTGGACCATAGGATAACCATAACTAAAGCACACGAGGACCCAATACACTCTTTACTGTCATGGTATTAAAACTATATAAATAAAACATGGTAAAAATATGTCTTCTAAGGAAAATCATATAAAGATGTATTAAACAAAATTGATGGAATAACGTATGAAGAAAGACTGTAAATTAATATATTTAATCTATTCAGAAAAAAATTACAAAGACAATAAGTTGAAAACCCAATTTCCTAGTTACGTAGGAAGCTAGGATGAGTAAAAAGGAAATTCCATAAATCTCTTACCATTAGAGATGCCACCTTTGAATTGAATAAAACAAACCATCCGCAAGCTAGAAAATTTGTGAATGTTGGACACAATGATCACAATGAGAGGGAGGAGTGAATAAGTGTAGGGATTGTTTTCACTTCCTTTTAGAAAATATCCTTAGTTAGCAATCACAATTTACTCACCACTTATTACTCTAAATTTATAACCAGTTGTATGTAAACACATATCAGCAACATAGATCATCAATAATCCATCACCACAAATAACACAAAGAACAAAATATGTGTGAAAATTCTTTTCTTTTTATTATGGACTACAATCCTTGGGGTTTTATAAACAACAATTGAATAGAGTATCAACTACTCAAAGCACCAGCTCCCAATGAAGACTCAAATTACACAACTTAGCACCAAATGAGAAGAGAATTCAATCCTCAACAGATACCAATTTGTCAATAGGAACGTGACCTGTTATTAGTGTAGCACACATATGTACATGCCCTACCAATAGTGCAACTCGTGTATGTACACGACCTATCTGTACTGCAGCCTGCGTATTCATGCTGAATAACTAGGGTTTTTTCTCTCCACGAAAACTCATATCTTTTGAAGCCTATATAACATCCACTTCTCCCTTTCGCTATCCAATTTGTACCATAACCTATCACAACACAACTATGATGCCCATGAACTTACTCATTCTCCTCAACCATACAATATGAATGTTACTTAATCATGTTTAAGAAACGAGTATACTATGGAAACCATATCAGTACTGAAACATAAGAGTGTTTCTCACTCAGTCAATAAACCAACATAAACCATATCACAACATCTGTACCAAGAATTCTTTAAGTATTCACCATAAAATAAGAAAAAGTATCCATCAAGACAACTATGCAACCATACCAAAAACTTCTATGACAGATTTGAGCCCATAGAATTCCCATCTATAATTTTCTTCAAACTTTAGGAACCTGGCACCGACTCTCACTCAAGTCTCCATGACTTTATTCAACTGTACAGGCTATGATCTCCTTCAGTCCATCTGTGTATGCATCCTGCCTCATTGTAGCGCGCGTATGTACGCGATCTGGCTCACTGTAGCCCACGTACTCCTTCAGAAACTAGTGTTTTTGAACTTCTAAAAATTTCGTCGTCAAGATATCAAGCTTATGGAAACTTTGATGCATCCATGAGTACCTGCTATGAATATTTCACTGAGAATAGATCTTTAATATACTAAAAAATGATACTTAGACAAGAGACCCTTTCTCTCTTATTTATACTTTCCAAGTAGCTTCTTTTAGAAGCATAAACTTATCCACTTTGTCCACATATCCATTTTGTGCACATAACCAACTTGTCCGCTTAGCCCACTTTGTCTACATAGCCACCTTTTTTCATATAACCAACTTTGTCCACTTACCCATTTTGTCCACATGGCCACTTGTCCACTTAAACCACTTTGACTAATAAAATTATTCTAGAATCTTCTTATAATAATTTGACTTCTTTGACCTTCTAGGGGCTTCTAGACAACACATGAGGGTCCTCCAACTTCACAAGGACATAACTCTCTAACCGTGAGGAGTTATGTGACGTTCCACATAGCACCAGAAATGACATGACAAACACTATCCATATAGGATAGTTTAACTAACAAAATCACTAATCTTTATCTCATTATTCCATAATTAAGTGTGGTTTCTCTAAGCATACTTCTAGGATAACCCAACGACAAAGCGTCTTCCCATGAGGGCTTTCACCATAAGGGGACCACTTTGGAGTTCATCCATTTCTACTTCCTATCAACCATGATGAGACAATAATGAGTCTTATTTACATCAATCCAAATGGAATAACCCATGACAACACATCACTATGAAATTTTCCCTTTGTCATTGATTCCATGGATGACCACATGATCCAACTATCAATACATTAATGAATCAATCCATCTATGCATCATATATCAATTACAACACATTGATCCATATTCATCTTTGCATGACATCATACAACTTTGACTCCACTTGACATCAATGGCAATACACGATCCATCAATCACTACATCAATATACTATGACAAGACATTGTTCCTTTGACATCAATGAGAACATGATCTAACAATATCCCCCTTTGACATTGATGTAAATACCAACATTGATGTCAAAATCAATCATTGATGGAAACATTTAGACATGGCACTTCTCTTCATCAATAGTCATCCCAATCACATGAATGTGACTATCTCACCCCCTTTGACATCAATGGAAAATGGTAGTTCTCTCCTTGGGGTTGCTCCCCCTACCTAAACTCTCCTTAGGGATGATCCCCTTGTTTGGATGCCTTTGATCTTCCTTTGAATAGTATCTCCCCTTTTTGAACAAGGGATATCACTCTTATGTAATGTTGAAGACATATCACTAATGCTCCCACTATGACCATTGCTCCCCTTGGAACCATGCTAATGTTCTCTTTCTCCAATCATTTACCTTTGAATTTGATATATCTCTCCTTCTGGAAGAATAGTAAGAAGAATGACTCCCTCTCTGGGTATGTCTCCCCCTATCTTCTCTGCAATATGAACAATATGCTACCACTGCAAACGTTATTGCTCAATCAGAAAATATATCAACTGCTCAAGAATGATCCTCTCTTCCTATGACAATCCTTGGACATGTCCATGAATAAAAATTATTCCATAACATACGTGATGAAGACAAAGATATATCAATAATGAATAGAGAATCATGAAGAAAAAATCAACCATGTACATCATGTGCCATATTTTGTGCCAACCATGCACAACACCCATGTACATCAATACCATACAATATGCCATAAGATATCATCAATGGAGTGTATCAACCATATGACAAGAACATGTGCCAATTGTGTACCAACCAAATTCCTCTACCAACATGCTGCATGCCTCAAACAACTGTCATATCACTCATGACATGCCTCTACCATGAACCAAGTGCCACAATGATGTATCTCAACCATCAATATATCAAAAATGCATTATAAAAAGTGGCTTAACTATATCATCCCATACATCATGTACCAAAGTCTATGCTAAACAAATAAATACTAATGATGTACTTTATCCAAGTGATATCGCCCACAAGCATATACCATCTATGAGTGCATCAACATTGCACTAAACATGCATCACCACTTGTACCAAGCAAGTGCATCAACCATGCACCAAATATATATCAAGCTATGACTCATAAATGATGTACAACATAACGACCTCATCAACACATCAAATACATGTCCGAATATGTAGCTCAATCATATGCCAAATGCATGCACCAAAACATACAACAAATATGCCTCTAACCATACATCATCAATGGAAATCACATATGTACCAGCCATGTATCATAATAGTACCTCTAGACATGTACTAGGAGTGTCCCTCAATATATCAATGATATCTCTATCTAGCATCATCGTGATATATCTCATAACCAAACTACCATAACTTCACTGTCATAACCAACATTGTTCATCATCAGAAAAAATTTCTCAATCCACACTCTAGAGTTAGTACCATGCATCCAAGATAGACTTTGAACACTCAACCATATGTCATCACCATACATACATAAAATACAAATGCCAACATACAATCATGAAAACCTACAAAAACCCATGTCAAACCCTGCAAAACAATGTTATACCATCACAACAAACTGCAACTCATTTGCATATCCTACTTCCCAAGACTTTTACCACAGGTACGTAGCTTATTATACAGACAACTCATGTATGTACATGACCTATTTATAGGTCAGCTCGTGTATGTACATGATTGTTATCAATGTAACCCGTGTATTCTTCAGAATAATTCAAGCTTGAGATTGGCTTAGGGATTCCATTCTATTTTGATTATTCAGTCTTCTTCACCCACTTCTTAAGGTGTCCCAGCTTCTCAGAACTTGAGCTCCGAGCTTCCATATTTCCAAATTTTTGTTCCTTTCTAGCCTCATGTGTTCTTCTAGTCATACTATATGAAGCACTCCTCATAGATTATCATCTTGTGTTATAACAATCCTAGGATTTCTGGCCAAATACACTACAACTGTAGAATCTCATGGTGTGACAATGAGAAACAATGTGTCCCACTTGATTACATCTCCAACACCTTAGGGTGTTGTGAAAACTCCCATTATCTTTCCTTTCATAATGTCTATAATCCAAATCTTTGTGACCATATTCATTACATGAATAAAAGTGACCATGAAAAACATTGTCATACCTTTGATTTGGTGTCCATATTGAAGGTTTATCTCTTTTGAATTTGCCTTGAGGTCTAAAGATGACTTCTTGATATCTTCCTTACTTTTTTCTTTTGAAGTTTCCTTGCTTTGTGTAGATGGTTGACTTGCAACATTACTTCCACCTTCTAAGAATGAATAACTTACCTCATGCTTCTTTGAGGTGCTTGCTTCAAAATGTGCAACTTCTTTGTTGTATCCAAGACCTGATTTATCATTTGGTGATCTTTGACTATCCAATATTTCATTCAATATTGTTGAGCTATTAAAGAATTTGTTTGACTTCTCTACTTTATTTCTAATATCAACAACTTTATCTTCCAACTTATGACATGACTTTTCCCTTTCATTTACTTCATTCTTTAATATTTCCTCTACCCTTTTGGCTTCTTCAATTTGGGTCTTAAGATTGACATTAACTTCAAGACTTTTGCTAAACTCATCATCTACCTTCTTATTTTCTTCTATTTCATTCTTTAGTCTTTTGATATCTTCTTCTTTTTCTTCTAGATGAGTCTTTTGACTTTCCTCTTGTTCTTTGAGATTTGTCTTTAGTGCCATAGTATATATTGAGTACTTTTCTAGGAATTCATTGGTGTATTTCTCAAGATACACAACAGAAATTGAGTAATGTCCTATTTCATTTCTAACATCTTCTAACTCAGATAAAATTGTATCTTTAATCTCCAACAAATCTTCCTCTTCAACGATGGGATAGCTGTCATCTGATTCTACACAAACTACTTCTATATTTTCTTCTTTATTTGTAGATAAACATTTAACTTCATCACACTTAGAACCATTGCAATTAGAGGATTTTGGAGATTCTTTACCTTTTTTTTTCTTGATGGAATTGTCTTCAATGTATTCCTTTTTTCCTTGATATGTCTTCTCAAGATTCAACCGTATATCCTTAGCGGAAGTACATTGTCCCAGGATTTCTTTGATAGAACTTGAGAGTCCATAAAAAATTGTCTTGAGGGCCAATGCATCATTATTCTTTTCTTCATTTTGAGCTGCAAAATTTAACTTATTCTTGAAGGGAAATGATCATCCAATAGTTTCTTTCCAAACACCTCCTCTTTTATCTTTCAAATACCCTTTCATTTCTATTCTCCATGTTGAATAATTTTTCCCATCAAGGATTGGAACTTCATCATGCATTTGTGTGTCCATGGATCTCCTCCAATATTGTTAAGGCCCACTGATGCAGGACCTTTGTACAAAGCCAAAGCACACGCCAAGCCAAAGGAGTTGCTAGATGCGTAGATGAAAAAAAAAAAAAAAGAGAGCACGTTTTTATGAAAATGTTTTGAATTTTGAAATTTGAAGCATTAATGTAATAGCTAGGAGAAGCGTACTTGCATTTATGTCTTGGAGATATGAACATATCTGGAGGAATTACTCTTATCTGTCAAATGTAATAGGCATTTAAGTCTGTTTAATGTAAGGTAGGTAGGTATGAATGTTAGATTAGACAGTTTAGAAGCGTAGGAGGGAAAATGGATATAGACACCCTCACCCTTGTATCATAGGAACTTTGGGGATGATCATTCAAAATTCAGAGTTGTCGAACTATAATAGAGGGTTGTAGAGAAGAACCCATGTACATGAGCACTTGAGTTAATATATGTAGCTTCAACCAAATTTTCATGGTGTTATGATGCTTATTGTTTACATTTGTTGAATGGTATGTTTACAATTGATTTGTTTCTCTGTTATGCATTTGTTTCAATGTTGTGTCATGTGTGATTTCATGTTGAATGTATGAAGTTTGAGAGAGGAGAAGAATGAGTTTCAATTGTTTCTCTTCCTGACAATTCCTACAAGGAATGCAGTGAATGTCTGCAAGGTGTGCGTTGATGAGGATTCTGAGTTTTATCTTAGAAATCTTAGGAGAGATACCATTGTTCTCATATCAGCTGAAGTGCAGGTGAAGCACAGAGCCATGCAAGGTGTGCGTAGGACAATTGAAGCCTTGGGTTTTATAAATCTAGAAGGAAGGTTGAAGGACCACTATTGCAAAGAGTGCACAGGGTTGAAGACTCAAATAACCAGAGGTTATTTGAAGGTTTTACACAAGGAGTGTGAGCAGGGATCCTTTTGGGAAGCTTGAGTTTACAAGTGAAAGCTCGGGAAGGATAACACCTTTGAAGTGTTCAAAGGGGGACGGAGATCGAAATCGTCTCATAGAAGTTAAGTTCAGGAGGGAGAACACTAAGAGGTTTGGACAAGAGTCATTGAGGAGTGCATCGGGTGGTCAGAATTCTCCATGGAGAACTCATGAAATCGTGAGGACCGTAGGATCCAGAGGAGCTATAAGGTGGTTACGAGTTGGATGAATCCACCGCCCTGACATCAAGAATCAATGTGGACTATTGATCGTGGTCAGTTTGAGCCGTCAGATAATTTCAGGGATTTGGGATTCAGAATTTTAGAGTGTAGGACAAAATCCTTGGTCACTCAAGTTTCCAATTCGTGAAAAGGATCACCAGGTGTGAAATTTCAGAATTTCAGTATTTCGGGTTTTGGCATACCGGAAATTTCGATGACAAGGAACCGGGACCCGTTGCATTGAAAATATCGAAGTCACGAAACGCAGCATACCTTGGTTGTGGGATTTCGACATTTCAGATTTTCAGGGTTCAGGAAGTAGAGGTGGCTGCAGTTTTGGAATCGAGAGTTTCAAACTCTCAGTTTGCGAAATCCTGAAGAGGGAAAGGAGAAATTCCTGAAAAGTTGAGGTATGATAGCCATTGGGCACCAATCGGGGTTTGAGGTTTTGGGACTCAAGAAGTGTTTTTGTATGGTCAACACAACTCTCTAACTCATGAAGAGAGAAACATCGAAAGGGTGGGTCCCAAGTCTCAGTCAGAGGATACATGTTGCGGAAGTAAAAGGAGGGGTCAAGATTTGGCGAAATTCCCGAAAGGCCATCGATCTCGCATTCCATGGGACGTTGAGCACATTTCTAAATTATGGAATTTCAGAGTTCAGGAAATCATAAGGTAAGAGGAACAGGTGTTGGTTGTTCGCTCAAAGTCCCGAAAGCCGAAACTAGTGGGTAACAGGTGGCATGTGTTCGACGCATTGAAGGAGTCAACCTTCACTGACAATTGGCATTTCGGCATTTGCTAAGAGATGTGGAAATACATCGGGACTCTCCAACTCCTGAAACCCAAAGTCCTTTGTGTCTTAAACAAAGGGTTTAATTAACCCTTGGCGTGGTTTTAGTGAAGATCCTGAGCGGATCTCGGCCCAAGGGTTAGGGGTCTGCGTCAAAGTGGTATTAGAGCCTGATCTTGTCTGTATATTTCAGGCAAAAGGAGCTAGAGGAGAAGGAGTAATATGATATGCATCAAATTGGTATCAAATCACATAACAAATTCTTTGGTTTCTGTAGCAGAGAGAAAAGAAGAAATTTTTTCATCCATGCCATCGAGGAGAAGAGATAGGCCAATGCCTGATCCAGCAGTAGAAAGAGAAATGCTAGAGAAAAAATGGAGATTCCCATGTATGAGGGAAAGTTGGATGTTGAAGAACTTCTAGACTGGATTAGATCTCTAGAAAAATACTTCGACTATGAGGATGTCGAGGAAGATAAGAAAGTCAAACATGTCATTACTAGACTTAAATGGAATGCAACACTATGGTGGGATGAACTACGGGCTGACAGACGCTGGAAGGGCAAGAAGAAAATCAAAAGCTAGGATAGAATGGTCACAAAGATGAAAGCCAAACTTATACCCAGGGATTATTAAATCACTCTATTTTGGAAGATGCATAATTTGAGATAGAAGCTGATGTCAGTGAAGGAATACACTGAAGAATTCTATAGGATAAACATCAGAGCAGTTCATTGGGAAAGAGATAATGAAAAATTTGTCAGGTACATGAATGGTCTACGATATGACATTCACGATGAGATGGGCATGATGACCATTCAAAATGTGGAAGATGTTTATCAGATAGCTCTGAAAGATGAAGAGAATTTAAGTCAGAAGCAAGGTCAAAGAGGTCAAGGTAGAAGTCAAGCTAGAGGCAAAACAATTGCCCAAGACAGGATTCAGAGACCTAAAGAAGAGGGAAAGAAACCTCAAACTCAACCTAAGAGAGGAGGAAGCTCATAGGGAAGGCAGTATGTTGATAGAAATACTTTTCCTCGAGCCAAAGGAAGAGGAAGAGGCAAAGGAGGTGAAGTGAAATGCTTCGTTTGTGGAAAAATCAGACATAAATCGTATGAGTCTCCATATAGGAAGAAATATGGTGGTCAAACTCACATTTCCAAAGCTCAAGGATGGAATGTTGAGGTAGAAGACGCTGAGGGTGGAAGATATTTGATGATGAGGAAATTTCTCCTAAAGATGGAGAAGGAGGCAGATAACCCAGCCTAAAGAAATAGTCTATTTTGGATTTCTTGCAAAACTAAGGATAGAGTATGCAAGGTCATAGTGGACAGTGGTAGCACAAACAATCTCGTATCTACAGAGATGGTAGAAAAGATGGAGCTGGATACTATTGTACATCCAAGCCCATACAGAGTTTCGTGGCTACAAAAAATACATCAGGTAAATGTCACTAAACAATGTTTAGTTCAAATGAAAATAGGAGGATATAAAGATGAAATATTATGTGATGTCATTCCCATGGATTTTTTTCATCTATTGTTGGGTAGACCATAGGAATATGACAGAAATGTAGTTCATGATGGGAGAAAGAACATGTACACCCTAGAGAAAAATGGTAGGACTCACATGTTTCTACCAGTTAAGGATAAAGAGGTGAAAACAAAGATGAGCAACACTGTACTTCTCATGAGTAGGAAGGAACTTCTTGATGAGGTTAAGAAGAAGGAAGACGCATAATTTATTCTTGTCAGGAAGCCAAGAATTGTTTTGACCAGTACAAGGATAGATGATTTACTAGAATAAATCTAGGAGTTGTTGGGAGAGTTTGTTGATATAGTAGTGGATAAACTACCTTGTTTGTTTCCACCTATCAAGAGTATAAGTCATCATATCGACCTTATACCTAGATCCAGTTTGTCGAACAAAGAAGCATATCGGTTGATGCCACAGGAAAATGAAGAAGTTAAGAGACAGGTCCAAGACTTAATGGACAAAGGATTGATTCGAGAAAGCTTGAGTCCATGCGTTGTTCTGACAGTGCTCAGCCCAAAGAAAGATGGAGGCTGGAGAATGTGTACAGACTCAAGGGAAATCAATAAGATTACCATAAAATATAGATTTACATTACCAAGGATGGATGACTTGATGGATTGCTTGAGTGGAGCAAAGTTTTTTTCAAAGATTGATTTGAAAAGCGAGTATCATCAAATTCGGATGAGAGAAGATGATGAATGGAAGACAACATTCAAGACGAATGAGGGACTATATGAATGGATTGTCATGCCATTTGGATTAAAGAATGCGCCAAGTACTTGCATGAGGTTGATGAATGAAGTCCTGAAGGATTTCATAGGGAAATTCGTCACTGTATATCTTGATGATATATTAATTTTCAGCAAAACAGAAGAAGAACACTTAAAACATTTAGTTGCAGTAATGAGGAGATTACAGCAGCAGAAATTGCTGATTAATATGAAGAAATTGTCATTTATGAGGACATAACTCATTTATTTGGGTTTTGTTATCTCTACAAATGAACTGAAAATGGATCCGGAAAAGATAAATGCGATTAAGAATTGGCCATCACCGAAGAGCGTGTTTGAAGTTCGAAGCTTCCATGGTTTGCCTAGCTTCTACAGGAAATTCATCTGAAACCTCAGTGGAATTAGCACACCAATGATGGATACAGTGAAGAAAAGACATAAATCTTTTCACTAGATGGAGGAAGAAGAGAAGAGTTTCAATCTACTGAAGAAGAATACCACTAAGCAACCAATTCTGGTTTTGCCAGATTTTAGCAAGACATTCCAGGTCAGGTGTGACGTGAGTGGATTTTTAATTGGAGCAGTCTTGAGCCAAGACGACAGGCCGATCGCATACTTTAGTGAAAAACTGAATGAAGCAAAGATTAAGTACTCCATGTATGACAAAGAATTCTATGCAGTCATACAAGCATTGAAGAAGTGGAGACATTATTTGGTTCCCAAGGAGTTTGTTTTGTACAGGGATAATCATGATTTGCAATTCGTGACACGATAGGAAAATTTGAACCAAAGATATGTTAAATGGGTTGAATACATGCAAAATTTTACTTTTGTGATTAAACATATTTCTGGAACTGCTAACAAAGTTGTTGATGCTTTGAGTAGGAAATGTTTACTTATGCAGGAATTTAGAGTCGAGACTTTGGGTTTTGATAACCTCAAAGAAATGTACAGGGATGACCCAAATTTTAAAGAGGCATATGAGGCATCTAAGAAACCAATTCTCAGGGATGGAGGCCAATGGACTGAATACATGATCTAGATGGATTATTATTCAGGGGAAATCAACTATGTATTCTGAAATGCTCTATGAGGGAGAATTTGTTGAAGGAAAAATACAGTGGAGGATTGGCCGGATATTTCAGTCATGACAAGACATTCTCAAAGTTGAATGGCTCATATTTTTGGCCAGGGATGAGGATAGATGTCAAGAAATTTGTGGACAAGTACAGAATTTGTCAGCACACCAAAGGAAAAAGGAAGAACACAGGGTTATACCAACCATTACCGATACCTGAAAGGTCGTGGGATGCAGTGAGCATGGATTTCATATTGGGAATGCCAAGAACACAAAGAGTATATGATTCAATCTTTGTGGTGGTCGACAGATTTTCAAAAATGGCACATTTCATACCATGCTAGAAAACCAGTGATGCAACTCATATTGCGACCCTGATTTTCAAGGAAGTCTTCAGACTTCACGGCTTACCAAAGAGTATCGTGTCTGATCGAGATACCAAGTTCAAAGGGCATTTTTGGAGGACCTTATGGAAGAAGTTGGGGACAAGTTTGTCTTTTAGCTCAGCATATCATCCTCATATGGATGGATAGACAAAAGTCGTGAACAAGAGCTTGGGAGATTTGTTAAGAAGCTTAGTGACTAAACACCACAGTCAATGGGATCACATTCTGCCACAGGCGGAATTCTCTTAGAATGATTCACTCAATAGAAGCATAGGAAAAATTCCATCCTAGATTGTATATGGAATGTAGCCAAGGGAAGTTTCTGAATTAAATGATTCAGAACAAAATGAATTCAGAAGTGCTA
Organism: Picea sitchensis; assembly: GCA_010110895.2. NCBI lineage: Eukaryota > Viridiplantae > Streptophyta > Pinopsida > Pinales > Pinaceae > Picea > Picea sitchensis. Next base: position 218,791 of record SNQJ01S0038310.1, on the reverse strand, counting down.
GTGGAGAGGAATTCGCAGAAGGAATGAAGGAGCTTCACAACTGAGTCAAGGAACGATTGTAGAGTTCAAGTCAAGAATACAAGCGAAGAGCATATCAACACAGGCGAGAACTTCAATTTGAAGTTGGTGATCTGATTCTTGCACATCTGAGGAAGGAGAGGTTCCCAAGGGGAACGTATAATAAGCTGAAGATGAAAAAGATTGGACCGTGCATGGTCATAAGGAAATTTGGGGAAAACACATATGAGATTGAATTACCTGATGGGGTCAGAATCTCACCGATATTTAATGTTGTGGATTTGTACCCTTAGAGAGATTAAGAAGCAGGAACAGAGGAGGAACAAAAAGAGGTTCAATGGAAAAAACAAATTCCTATAGTTGTAGAGCCACAGATGGAAAGCATAATTGACAAATGGGTTAGCAAAAAGACCAGGAGAAAAGATTATTTTGAATACTTGGTCAAATGGAAGGGACATCCAGTTGAATATGTCAGTTGAGAGGATGAAGAAGAAACTCAAAAGCATGGGCATATCGTGCAAGAGCTCATGAACAGGAGTTCATGAAAATTTTCAAGCGAGGAAGTATGATGTAGGAGGATCATACAAAGCCAAAGCACGTGCCTAGCCAAAGGAGAAGCTGGATCCATAGAT